>JAJMCF010001015.1:0-33094 GCA_030585045.1 Zhuliangozyma parablackwelliae | reverse complement strand
CCCCCCCCCCCCCCCCCCCATCTGCCACCACCACCACCACCACCACCCCCTCTAAAAGACGACAACCCTACACCAAATGGCATTCTACGGAGGTATCAAGTCGTACGACGTTCACACGTACTGGAACAACAACAACGCACAAGAGAGACAGTTTGCTCACAACCTTAGAGAAAAGGTGTTGCTGGACTTTGCCAAAGAGATTGAGGCTGGCGACATACGGGTCCACAAGTTTTGGGACAAACCCATTGGCCCTCATCCAATCAACATGTGGGAGTTGGACTTTAAGAGCCCCGAAATATTCAAGGTTGTGGTGCCCTTCTTTCAGCTACACCACGGGAAATTGTCAGTGTTGATACATCCAAGAACCGACCAGGGCGATTTGAAGGACCATACTGACCATGCATTGTGGCTTGGCCACAAGATTAAGTTGGACACGTCGTTGTTGAAATAGTGTGTATCTTTGTATCTTTTTGTGTAGGTGGTGGATGGTCCGGCTTGGGAATAGGAGTAAATTTTTAATTTTCTTTTTGTTTGTTTGCTCAACTACGGAGACTGCTTGGCACGTAGACAACAACAGCAACACTCCACGTTCAAAACGGCTGAGCTACATCTCCATTGCATATCTTAGACATAGCCCGTACTAGAGTCTGGCAGCTTACTTGATACCTGCCATCTCCCCCCCACAATGCCAGAAATTAATGGGACCAATCCATCTTTAACAGACAGCCATGAGCACCACATGCCAAAGCTTACAGAACAAAACCTCAAGAATGGGTACAGGGTCCCTCAACTAGACGAGGTGGAGGGAAAAGAAGAAAAGGATGCGTATGAACCTATTGTTGATGGTTCCGAGCACGAGCACAAGAAGCGGCCCTTGCGAGAGCTGCCTCACATTGGCAAGCTCATGCGCCGAGTCTCATTTGACAAGCCTGCGGTAAGTAGGTCACGGTCCATATCGCCATTTCGACAAGATGACGACTCGCCCAGAATTGTTTCAAACCCATTGTCTCTTTTATTTAGCCCTTACAAAGACACAAGAGAGCAGCGGTACCACTCAGACGAAGAGCAAGCAGAGGCAGAAAGAAACCAGTCGTATGGCGACAACGAAGACCACGACGGTGAAGACCACCACCACCACCACGATAGGTATCCACAGGAGAGCCGGTTTGGACCGGCGCAAGACGACGACGACGACGACGATGAGCTGGCTCCAAGGTATAGACACCCCTTTGTCCACTCGCAGTCATTCGGCAACTTTCTACCCTCAATGTTTAGCGGAAGGTCAACGGCAAACCAGCACGAGTCCGCAGAAAACACCGACACGTTCCCGCCAGCCGAAGACGCCACTAGGCAGCAGCAGCAGCAGCAGCAGCAACACCAAAAAAACAAGAAGAAGTTTTCCATTTTCAATCGCCGCAAGGGCAAAGCCAAGCGGCACAGCACGGTGGCAGCGGCGCCGGAATTGGACGAGTTTGACGAGAACCGGGATCGGGCTGCCGGCGAGAGAGCGCAAAAGTTGATCGCCACCATGTCGTTGGGCGGACCAGGAATCAATTTGATGGCGTCGTGCTTGTTGGAGGACGAAAGGGGTATCGCCAGAGCGCCCCTTTTGTTATCGTTGCTCGGGCTAAAGGTTGCCGATGTGTCTCCCCACGAGTTGAGCAGGATCCGGAGATTCAGGATCGACTTGGAGTACGGCGTTGGCCCGCAACGTATGACGTGGGACATTGAAAGAAACACCAAAGACTTGTTGTACCTCCACTCCAAATTCAAGTTTGACAACTGGAGAAAAGAAGTGGTGCGCAGCAAGGTTGAGAACAAGTTGCCCAAGTTCCCCATCCCGCCATTGAGAAAGAAAGACCCGAGCAAAAAGAGACTCAAAGGTGCATTAAAGGGTGACCAGGACGCCAACCAAACCCATCAGGCCCTGGCTAATGAAAACAACTCAATAGCGTCGAACCAGTCAACGCTTTCGCGGGTGCGATCGCGGTTGGGAAGCATCATTTCCATGGGTTCTTTCGAGAGGTCGCCCGAACTATTGGAAAACAGAAGGGAAAAGAATGCGCAGTACATCAAGGAAGTGGAAAAGTACCTTACCGACTTGATTGAGATTATGTCGTTGAAAGCGCAGTCCAACTTGTTGTTTGTGTTTTTCGAGATTTCTCCAATATCGTCCTTGCTAAGCTACGAGACGGGATTCAGGGGGAAACAGGGCCCAGTGCACATCACGAGCTCTACTAGGACCCAAGGGTGGAGGGTTGGCCATTTCAAGGCCAACGATTTGAAGGGCATGGTCGATAGACGGTCGGAAAAGTGGATGCTTGTTCGAGGGACTTATGTCATGTACGTGTCCGACATCAACTCCACCTCGCCGCTAGAGGTGTTTTTGGTGGACACGCACTTTAAGATTACTTTCAAGCACGAGGAGAGCTTGGTCAAGGACGAAGAAGACTCTGACTACGACGACTCGTCGGTTGTGCAGAAACAGATTGCCAGTATCAGCGGCTACGATGCGGGCCACATTGCGTTCCCGCATTTGAAGATCACCTTGGAGAACCGGGAGAGGAAAATGGTGCTCAGTCCCAAATCGTCGCGCGAGCAAAGGTTGTGGATCCGGTCGTTGGTGGCAATGAAGAATTCCACCGAGTGGTCCGAGAAGCACCGGTTCGACTCCTTTGCCCCCGTCAGACAAAACTGTTTTGCCCAGTGGTTTGTTGATGGAAGAGACTACTTCTGGGCGGTGTCGTCGGCGTTGGAAATGGCCCAGGACGTCATTTATATCCACGACTGGTGGCTAACGCCCGAATTGTACTTGAGAAGACCCGCACTTGGGAACCAGCAATTCAGGATCGATAGGCTTTTGCAGCGCAAGGCCAAACAGGGGGTCAAGATCTACGTCATTGTGTACCGTAATGTTGGGTCGACAGTTGCCATCGACTCGCTATACACCAAGCATTCCATCTTGTCGTTGGACGAGGAAAACATCCACGTGATTAGGTCGCCCAACCAGTTGTTACAAAACACCTACTTCTGGGCCCATCACGAAAAGTTGTGCATCATTGACAACACATACGCCTTCTTGGGCGGTATTGATTTGTGCTATGGTAGGTACGACACGCCGGACCATGTCTTGACCGATGACTCTGGCGTCAACTTCAAGAGCTTGGGACCTGAAGACAGGGTCACGGCCGATAAGTTTGCCCAGTTCCAGACTTTCCCCGGTAAGGACTACTCCAACCCCCGAGTCAAGGATTTCTTTGAGTTGGACAAGCCGTACGAGTCGATGTACGACCGGGACACCACGCCCCGGATGCCGTGGCACGATATCCACATGTTCACTGCCGGCAAGGCGGCGCGTGACTTGTCGCGGCACTTTGTCCAGAGATGGAACTACTTGTTGCGGCAAAAGCGGCCCAGTAGGTTTACGCCCTTGTTGCTACCCCCCAGCGATTTCACCGAGGACGAGGCGCTTGAGCACGGGTTGGACGGAACGTGCGAAGTGCAGTTGTTGAGATCGTCGGGCAACTGGTCGTTGGGGTTGCAGGAGCACGAGCAGTCGATCCAGAATGCGTACGTCAAGCTTATTGAACAGTCCGAGCACTTTGTTTACATCGAGAACCAATTCTTTATCACGTCGTGTTTTATTGACGGCATTGAAGTGAAGAACAGGATCGGCGATGCGTTGGTTGACAGAATCATTCGTGCCCATGAGTCGGGCACCAACTGGAAAGCCATCATTGTCATTCCGCTCATGCCCGGGTTCGAAGCGCAAGTCGACCAAGCCGAGGGCTCGTCGGTGCGTGTCATTATGCAATGCCAGTACATGTCCATATCTCGGGGCGAGACGTCGATCTTTGCCAAGTTGAGAAAGAAGGGGATTGTCCCCGACGACTACATCCAGTTCTTTTCGTTGCGGAAATGGGGCAAGATTGGGCCCAACCGGTCGTTGGTCACCGAGCAGTTGTACATCCATGCCAAAACCATGGTTGTGGACGATAGGTTTGCCATCATTGGCAGTGCCAATATCAATGAACGGTCGATGCGTGGCGTTCGCGACTCGGAAATTGCCGCCATTGTGCAGGACAAGGAGATGGTCAAAACAACAATGAATGGAGAGCCATACCAAGCGGCCAAGTTTGCCCATACCTTGAGAATGCGGTTGATGAGGGAGCACCTTGGCGTAGCAGTTGACATTTACGATGTGGTTGAGCGGCGGTTCAAGCGGTTTGAAAAGTTTGCCCGGTCACCAGAGGGTCTCAAGTACGCCACCAGTAAGTTTAAGGATATTGAAAACAGCTACTTGTCAGCCATGGTGGAGATTGCGTCGCGAGACGTTCTTGCTGCGCCGGAGGGTACCAATAGATGGAAAAACTTTACAAACATTAGTCCCCTCGACGCCGGGATCACGCGGTTCATCTTTGAAGAGGATTCGGCCGACCTGCCGCCACCCTTGTTCTTACCCATCTCATTCAACAATAGAACCGGCACCCACGAGGCCAACAAGGGAATCAGAGACAAGAAGAAGCATTCGTACGACAATCGGGTCCAAAACAGCGAGGTCCACAAAAAGGACGTGTATGGAGATGGTATTGACAAGTACCGGTCCAAGTTGGCGCAGCGGGCTAGAGTCAGCGGTGCCAAGTTCCTCAAGGACTTGTCGCTTCTTGCCATGGAGGAGGACCCCGTACCCGGACCGTTTTTGCCCGATGTGGAAAGCGTGGCTCAGTTTTTGGAGTCTGACGATATGTACATGACCGACGAAATGGACGACGAGTCGGAGAGAATCATCACGGAAAGAAATCGGGAGCGGTGGATGTTGCTCAAGCGGATCTCGTACTTGCAGAGAGCAGCTGCCAAGGAAAGGTACTTGCAAGACCAAGAGCTGAAGAAGCGCGAGGCGTTTGGGTTGAGTGCGCGGCCGGTGCCCACTGAGTACGATTTGGGGACACCCGTGGGCAGCGCCGATGGTGTTGCCGAGCATAGTTCCGATAGCGGGTTCCCCACGGTGGCACTCAGCGACGCTGCTATCAAGGATACCATCGACAGTATAACCACTCCCGAGGTAAAGGTGTCCAAATTTATCGACCCCTATGGGTTCGAAGATCCCGTGTGTCCCGAATTTTATGAGAGTTTGTGGAACGAGCTTGCAAAGAGAAACACTGAGCTTTTCCGGATGGTTTTCCACTGCCAGCCTGACGATACCGTTTCCCGCTGGTCGGAATACACCCACTTTAGCAAGCTCCAGAGCGCCTTTGTGGAGTCTCAAGATGCAGAGAACCAGGGCGGCAAGACCCCCACGACAAAGAACGACTCGTTGGAACCTGGCAAAGACTATTCAGGAGACACCAATATCAGCAGCGCCAAGAGCGACAACAAGAAGGAAAAGAAACACGAGGCCAAAAACAACAGCAGCAACAACAATATCAATAGCAGCAGCAGCAGCAAGACATTGGCCGCTGCCACTGAAAACGAAGGGGCTGAAGGGTACGGTTTGTTGGGCAAGGTTCCGCCAGAGAAGAACGCTCTGGGCAGTCTTGAGCCCGAGGCGCCCAAGCTACGTACGCGTCTTAGTCGCAGGGTCAGCAGTTTGGCGGGGATAAATGAGTTTCACGAAAAACATACAGAAACACCTGACGAACCAGAGGTTGAAAAGACTCCTGCGTTGGAGGGAGAATCGGCTGGTTTGGATATAGAGTTGCCCGATTTGGAAAGAGAATCTCCCGGTTATGAAGGAGAAACGGAGAAAGAGACACCCAAGCATTCATCCCCGAAAACGGTGCCCGGTCGGGTCAGGAAGGTGAGAGCAGGCACCTTGATGAGTCGCAGGAAGATCCAAAATGGCGATGCCGTGTATGACAAGCGGTCGGCTGAAAAGTTGTTGCTGGCGATACAGGGCCACTTGGTGTACTTTCCAGCAGAATGGCTAGACTTAGAGTTGCGGAACAACAACTGGTTCTACAACACAGATAGATTGCCACCGATGGAGATCTATGATTAGAGTATATACCTTCAATTTCCTCCATTGTCTCCCACTTCACTGGGGGGGTCCCCAAACGCGTTGACTTTCGGGCCCAACACACAAAAAAAAAACATAAGCCGAAGAAAAAAAAAGAGAGAGAGGCAACCACTTCAACTACCCACGCAACCATGTTTCTCCAATTGCTTTCCTATATAGGAATTGTTGTTGGCTTTTTGTTCCTCGTGTTGTCGATAGCATCCGGGCTCTACTACGTGTCGGAGCTCGTTGAGGAGCACACCGAGCCCACCAAGCGATTCTTGCGCAAACTGATCTACGCCATAGTTGCAACATTGGTGCTTCTCGCCATATTCGACAAGTTCCCAATCAAGCTAACCGCCTTTTCGGTTTTCTCGTACTGGGTGTACCTACAAAACTTGGCCCGGTTTCCGTACGTTGAATTGACGAGCCCGGTTTTCCTTGCCTCGTGCGTGTTGGTGGTTGCCAACCATTTCTTGTGGTTCAACCACTTCCACAACCCGTACATCCCACCGTTGGAGGCGCGGTTGCGGCCCGAATATGTGCCTCCCACCATCCCCAGCTTCCCCGAGGTGTGCTCGTTTTTTGGGTTGCTCGTCTGGTTTGTTCCCTTTGCATTATTTGTGAGCTTGAGTGCCCATGACAATTTGTTGCCTCACCATATCGAGAGCGAGGGCAGCAAGGAAAAGAAGAGAAACAATGGGTTGGCCAAGGTGGTGGTGGCCAATATAAGGGAACGGGTCTACTCCATCAGCAGGAGTTTGGGCTACGAGTTGGACCCCCATCACGGATCAATTGTGTATTGAGTGGATCGATTGTGTATTGAGTGTATATTTGCTTTACTTGTCCTCAAGAAACCGTTTCACTGGCTTGCCAATGTCATCGAGGGAGAGAAGGAACGTGTCGTGCCCGTAGTTTGAAATGTCGGACCCGAGCTCAAAGTACTCCACCTTGCCGCCCTCGCTATTCTTTTCCAACACACTGGCAATCTCGCGTTGTTGCCAGACGGGGAAGAGGATATCTGACTCCACGCCCACAACCAAAACGTCCTTGTTTGCCAATTTCTTCATCCCCCTTGTCAAGTCTGCAAGTGCCTCCTCAACCGTTACCGTGGCCAGTGCCGACGTTTCAGCGTAGGGGACCTTGGGCACTACGGAATCGCTGACAACGTTTCTGCTGCTGAGGTAGTTTTCCTCCGCCAAGTCCCGCGTCTGCAAGGCCCTCTCCATGTTGGCGTGGCCCAAGTCGAACAAGTCCATTGCCTTCAGCACATAGAGCCACGAGTTGGCGTCGTACTCGAGACAAAACTTTTCGCCGGCATGGTCCAAGTAAGTCTCTACAAGGAAATCGGGACACAATGCCGCCGGTCTGCTGGGGTCGGCCCGGTGTCTACCAAACCGGTACTCCCATTCGGGCCCCGAGCGGTAGGTCACGGTGGCGATTTCTCTCGCGAGCTTCATTCCCACATGCGGGGGGATCTTGCCGTAGTAAAACCCCCGGTTCCAGTTGGGGTCGCTCATCAACACCTGTCTCTGCGTATGCCTCAACGCTATGGAATAAGGGTGCGACCGGGCACACCCGGATATGGAAACCACCTTGTTCACCTCATCGGGGAACTCCCACGCGTACGCCAACGACTGCATGCCACCCATCGATGCCCCGATGGAGGCATGTAGCTTGTGCACCCCAAACACGTCTCTAACCAACTCCCGCTGGGCTCGGACCATGTCATTCACGGTGAGAATGGGGAACCTCGTGGCGTACTGCTCGTTATTGGCGGGGTCGATTGAGGAGGGTCCCGTAGAACCATAGCACCCGCCAAGGGCGTTGGTGCAAACCACAAAGTGCTTGTCGGTATCGATGTACTTTCCCGGGCCAATAAAGTTTTCCCACCACCCCTTCTTCTTGTTTTCAGGCTGCGATTTGGCGTGCGATGACGCCGAAAGTCCCGTGTGGACAAGCACCAAGTTCGACTTGTCCGTGTTGAGATCGCCCCAGGTCTCGTATGCAATGTCGTATTCTGGTAGGTACCCCCCGTTGTCCAAAAAGATTGGCTTTTGTGATTTATAGGTCTTGAACCCCGACCTCACAAAGCCGTAGGATGGTTCAGGACCCGAGTCGAGAGACGAAACGTGCTGCACCTTGGCCACCCCCTCGGATAATTCCTGGGTCCTTCGTTCTAGCTTGTCGAGACACGGGAATCTGAGCGCGGGGTTGGAACCGTTCTTGGCGGTGGTGGAAGCGGCGGTAGCGGTAGCAGCGGCGGGTCTCAACGTCGGGATGGTTGCCGATGACAAAGATCTTATCGACGACCTCCAGCCACGGGGCACAGCATACTTTGCAGCTCGTGATAGCATAGTAGTTGGTGGTGGCGATGCGTAATGGGGTTAGTGATGAGGTGATTCGTAAGCCCTTTGACTTATTGCTGCACATCGGTCTCGAACTGTTACTACTGGTGTATGGCGGCAGCGTCCGATTATCAAATTCACGTGAGAGGCACATGACTGAGGGGAAGTGGGGAAGCCGAAAAATGGCTACAAACCACACCACCACAAGAACCCACACCACCACAAGAACCCAAAGAACCCACACCACCACACATGCCACCAGCCTGGATCTCGTTGTCGCGATGGCAACTTGTCTACTGGACGTACCCTGCGATATTTATAGGGTCAGTCCCGCTCACACTCGCTTTCAAGCAGTACAATGGCTACATTAGCACGTTATGGTTCATCCAGTTTTTGGAAAAGTACGGGGTGGGGCACTGCTACTTCTGGTTCACGCTGCTCTACTGGTTCAATGTTTACACCTTAAAGCCCACTAGGGTGCAATTGGCGAGGTGTGCCAAAATCTTTGTCTTTGATACTCTTTGGGTGGTGGCGCTTATTGAGTGGTTTTTCGGGTCGCCCATATTTGAGCGAATCAGTGTGGTTTCCGGGGCACATTGCACGATTGATGGCATTTCGCGAGAGTACGAGTGTATCAGGAATGGCGGAGAGTGGATCGGAGCATTTGATCTGAGCAGCCACTACACGATGCTAATCAGCAGCAGCTTGCTTCTCTGGTACTTGGTGGTGGCAGACTCAACCTTTCTCCCAGCTGGAACCGTACCGTCTCTGGACTTTGAGCGCGGAGTGCCCAATGGCGCCACCGCAACCACTACCGCCCCGCTATCCAAGGCAAGGCGGCTGGCGGTCTCCATCTCCCTTTTCTTTCTTACTCTCTGGGGTGTTTCATACACCATCACGTCGATATTTTACCACACGATCCCCGAAAAGATTGTGGGCTTGTTCTGTGGCATGCTCATTCCCACGGTGATATCCTATATAGATCTATAGATAAGACACACTCTTCACTTCCTTTGTCACTGATCGTGGAGATAGAGTGGACTCAGTGGCGCAAATGCCACACCCAGAAAAGAAAAAAAAAAGAAAGAGACAAAGGCATAAAGAGCTCAAGACAGGCACAATTGACGCAGAGTAAGGTATAAGTACCAGAGGAGGCAAGGCAAGGCAAGGCAAGGCAAAGATCCAGCCGTTTCAATTTCCATATCCACACAAATGCAAAAGTTTGTCTTGAATTTCACAAACATTCACTGCGGCGAGTGTGAGTCCACCATAAGGCGCATACTTTCGCACACATACAGCATTGTTGAGGGCACACCAAGCACAGCAAATGAAACCAAAGAGGTCAGTTTTGCACTCAAGGACAACGAAGTTACCTTGCAAGGTGGCGGCGGCCATTTCCAGGCGGACGCCAAAAGAATCTTGAAACAGCTTGAAAAGTCAGGCTTTGACGTGATCTCGTGGGAAATAACCAGCAATGGAGAAATCGAAGCAAGCTCACAGGTTGCAGTGGCCGATGTGGAGGAACAAGTATCCGAGCACGATGGGTTCTTTGACATTTTAAAGTTTTACCACAAGTTTGTGCATTCCAGGTCCACCAAGAAGCACTTGAAATACTGCACCGCCTGTCAGGACAAGAGCCACAATAAGGAGCAGCACGAGACGGACACGTCTAGTGTGGAAACAAAGGTTGACACCATTTCAGGCAAGGAGTTTAGGGCGTCGTTCGTTGTCACCGGCATGACCTGCGCCTCGTGCTCGCAGGCAGTCACAGGAAGCTTGCGGGGTATGCTAGGAGACGGCAAAGACGGACAGCCAAATTTCTCCGTCAATCTCCTCCAACAGTCGGTGGTGGCCATCATCCCCAACAAGCAATTGATCAACCGGATCATTGATGGGATCAACGACTTGGGGTTTGAGTGCAAGTTGGTTGAGGTGTTGCCCGTACAGCGGTCCGTCAACACCAAGATCACGGCGTTGATTGGCGGGATGACGTGTGCTGCGTGTGCCAACTCAATCACGTCCGCCGTGGACGCGTTGCCGTTTGTTTTGGAGAGCGGAATCAATGTGGTGACAAAGACAGCCCAGTTTGTGTTGGAGCTGGAGGAGGGCGATGGCAGCTTGAAGAAACTAAAGGACGCAGTGCAAGACTGTGGGTTTGACTTTCAGTTGTTGACCAAGGAAAGCATCAACTACACTTCGGGAAAGAAAAAGCCCCGCACCATCAACATCAGGGTCAATGGCATGTTTTGCAACCACTGTCCGGAACTAATTACCAACTACTTGTCCCACTTTGGCGACGCGGTTGTCATCAACGACCCAATTACGTTGAAGGAACCCTTGATCAAGTTCACCTACATCCCCAGCAGCGAATTGACTGTGAGGAAGTTCTTGTACGACTTGAACCACCTCAAAGACGGCGGCAGTGGCTCGGAGGGGTACACAATCTCGGCCGAGGATGGACCCTTTGAGTGCGAGTTGGTCAAGCCAGTTTCAATTGACGAGCATATCCGGCAATTGGCCCAGCGCGAGGTGTTGGCGTTGGCGGCAAGACTAGGTTTAGCCACTGTGTTTGCCATCCCCACGTTTGTGTTTGGCGTTGTCGCCATGGCATTGCTTCCAAAGCAGCACCCGTTCAGAGTATGGGTAGAAGACCCGATCTGGGCCGGCAACGTCTCGAGAAATACCTGGATCTTGTTTATTCTTGCCACACCCGTGTACTTTTTTGCAGCAGATACGTTCCACCGAAAGGCAATCAAGGAGATCAAATCGTTGTGGATCCACAACAATACGTTCAAGAATAGGTTGTTCAAATTCGGCTCGATGAACTTGCTCATGAGTTTGGGCACGTCGGTGGCGTACTTTTCCAGCATCGCCTTGCTTGGGTTGAGTGCCCGCCAAGCGCCACAAACGCACCGTGGGTTCCACACCACTTACTTTGACGCGGTGGTTTTTCTTTCGTTTTTCTTGCTCATTGGCAAGTTGTTGCAGAGCTACTCCAAGAGCAAGACCGCCGACGCCGTGTCGCAGCTTGCTGATTTGAAGCAGACGGAAGCTACCTTGATTGACAAAAGCAGTGGCCAAACCGAATCGGACCAAAGAGTCAACCTCGAGCTTCTTGAGATTGGCGACTATATCAAAATCGCCACTGGGGAGTCGCCGCCCGTGGACTGTGTCATCACCGAGGGCGAGTCTGATTTCGACGAGAGCGCATTGACGGGCGAGTCGACCCCGGTGAAGCACATTGAGGGCCACCAGATCTTTTCCGGTACCGTCAATATCGGCAACCGCTCGGTGGTTGGCAAGGTCACGAGTCTTGAAGGCGACTCGTTGCTCAGTCAGATTGTCAATACCGTGCGGGACGGTCAGCTTCGGAAAGCGCCCATGGAGCGCACGGCCGACTTGATCACGGGCTACTTTGTACCTGCAATAGTCGCCCTCGCTGTCATTACTTGGGTGGTATGGTTGGCACTCGGCCATTCGGGTGCTTTGCCCGACAGTTACTTGGACATTGACATTGGCGGCTGGACAGTTTGGTCGTTGGAGTTTGCCATTGCCGTGTTTGTCATTGCGTGCCCCTGCGGAATCGGGTTGGCAGCGCCAACCGCGTTGTTTGTGGGCTCGGGGTTGGCAGCAAAGTATGGGATTTTGGCCAAGGGGGGCGGCGTGGCGTTCCAGGATGGCGCCAACACCAATGTCGTGTGCTTTGACAAGACCGGTACCTTGACCCGAGGCGAGTTGTCGGTGACCAACTATGCCTTTGCCGACACTAGCGCCACTGCCAAGGTGTTTGCGTTGCAAGTTGCCCGCGACTTGGAAGTCGCCTCTACTCACCCGCTAGCCCGGGCAATAAAGTCGTTTGTCGAGTATGCCAGCGAGAAGCAGGGGACTCTGTTGTCGGCCAACAAGATCCCCGAGGTTGAGACTGTCCCTGGTAAAGGGTTACGGGGAGACATTGTTTTGGAAGAAGCTGGTGGTGGTACCGATTTGTGGAGCAAGTTCTCTCCAAGCGAGGCAATCTTGGGCAACGAAAAGTTGTTTGAGGACAATGGGGTCGTAATCACTGACGCACAACGCCAGCTACTCACTCGGTGGAAGACCGAGTGCAAGTCTGTTATACTTGTAGGAGTCAAGTGTCCGCTGTTGTTCAACGGCGACACAAACTTCCACTTGCTTTTGATGGTGGCGGCGAGGGACCAGTTGCGCCCGGAGACCAAGAAGGTGATTGAGTATTTTCAATCCAAGCACATTGAGTGCTGGATGATCACGGGGGATAACAAGCTCACCGCCGATGCCATTGCTAGCGAAATCGGCATCAAGAATGTTGTGAGCGAAGTGTTGCCGGACGAAAAGGAGTTGCAGATCAAGCGGATCCGACAGTTGAAGGAAAACGCCGTTATTGCAATGGTGGGCGATGGTATCAATGACGCGCCGGCATTGGCCAGTGCCGACGTTGGCATTGCCTTGTCTTCGGGTGCCGATTTGGCGGTGACGTCGAGTGACTTTATCTTGCTCAACAAGTCACACCCGTTGGTGTGTTTGGTTACATTGTTGATGTTGTCGAGAAAGGTGTTTACCAGAGTGCGGTTCAACTTTGGCTGGGCTTTGGTGTACAACATATGCGGCATCCCCATTGCCGCGGGCGTCATCTACCCCTACAAGAACTCGCGGTTGGACCCCGTGTGGGCCGCTGCTGCCATGGCCTGCTCAAGCGTGAGTGTGGTGTTGAGTTCGTTGGCGTTGAAGTTGTACAAGCCGCAATTGAGGGCTGAGGACTTTAATGCTGCTGCGGGGGAGGTAATCTTGCCCGAGGAAGAGAGTATATAGTGTGAGGAGTGTACAGTGTGTAGGGGTGTACAGTGTGTAGGGGTGTATAGTATGTAAAGACACACGTCAGTCAAATACTTCCTGCTCGAATTGAACAATCATAACCGTAACGTTGTCAGTGGTGGAGTTGTCCATGGCCAATTGGCAGAGCCTCTTTGCCGCTTGCTCGGGGTTGAGTCCCTGCGCAAACAGTTCGCTCACGTGTTTGCACGCCTTGGTGTCGGATATGACATCCCACACGCCGTCGCAAGCAAGAATCATAAACTCGTCGTCGCGTATCACCTCGGTGGACGTGGTGAATGGTTTTCCAATGACCAAGTCTTTTAGGTACGAGTCGCCGAGCGACCGCGTGACCGCCAACACGCCATTGACTCTGTTTTTCAACACCAACCCGCCGCTGTCTTGTATCCTGTTGATTTCGTGCAAATCCGTTGCCTTGTGGTCGTACGATAGCCGGTACGCCTTCCCCCTGCGGTACAACACTATTCTGGCATCGCCTACGTTGGCGGTGTATAGCATTCTCTTGTGGTGCTTTGCCGGTATAAACTCAAAGTGCTTGCCAGAATTCTTCGTGGCTTCTTCTTCTTCTTCTTCTTCTTCAGTAGGTTCGCCCTCGGTTTCCCAGCGCAACACTGCCACCACGGCAGTGCACCCCGACTTGCCCTGGCCGCCCTTTTCGATCAAATCGTCGGCCTTGACAAACGACTTGAACAACTCTTCCTTCATATCGTACTTGCCCACAGGCGGCGCCGCGTCATTATCCTGCTGATCAATCTCTTGCTCCAACACGGTGTGCAAGTTATTGCCACACCACCTGGCGGTATCCTTCCCGGCGTGGCCATCAAACACGGCAAAGTAGCCCCAGTCGACACGTTCAGCAAAGTTGGCAATGTACGTGTGTACATCCTCCATCTTGTTCCTAAACGTGGTGTTTTTGTTCTCGGCAACGCCCACCTTGAACGACAACCCGGAAAAGGGGTCATGGCTGGATTCCGTCACCGACGATCCAGTGGCTGGGTGTGGAGGTTGGCTCGGTGTGTGCTTGGAGGTGGTCATATCAGACACGACGCTCCTGTCGTTGTCGCTCAAGCCCGTGGGCGTAGTTGGCTGCACATCTACTTCTGAAGCGCTCATTGAAGGAAAGGCAGTCTAGTGATGTGTGTGTGTGTGTGTGTGAGGTGTGGTCAAGTGTGTTGTTGCTAAGAATAGAGCACGAGAGGAAAAGTTGTTGCATGTGCCAAACACTTTTTTTTTTTTTTGTGTGTGTGTGCTTACACAGGCAGTGTCTGGGGAGGGCTATGCAGCAAGCCAGAGGAGCCTCAGTAGTTTGCAGAGTTGCTGTTTCTGTAACCATGTGGTCAGGTCTGGCGGTGCCCAGTCGCTGGAAGCCCGCAGCGCAACCGTGACGGAGTTCCGTGGCGGGTCATTTTCCGTTCCACCTCCCAGTTTTCTCGTGCCAAAGTGCTTATCACCTAAACATAACCAGCCTGAATTCCGTTGCCGTGGGTCGATGGATTAACCTATTTAAACAGCCCTTTTGTCACTCAAGCACAGTGGCATACTCCAGCAACTACGTAACCACATAACTGGCAGTTGTTTCTGGTCCTTGTTTCCCCTCGTATGGCCAATGAATTCGACACTGGATACAATTCAGATACCGATGTTTTAGCGCATTTCAGCACCAGATTTTCACTACAGGAGAGCAGTCCATGTGTTCCCTCCACGATAGACCAGCTTCCGAGCTCGATCTTGCTATGTATCTGCTCGTACTTGCAGCAAAATGACTTGGCCAACCTCTGTGTTTCAAGCAAGGCGTGGTCGTTCCCGGCAACCAGCACGTTGTACGCCAAAGTCATCGTGGCGGATGATTTGCAGTTATTGTCGAGCGTGAAAAGGGCAATTACGCGGTATAGCAAGAACTTTGGCACCCTCGTCTCCGCCACTCAGTTCCAGGAGATGCTACGCACGTTGGGGTCCAACACGAGTTTGGCGCGGTTGTTGAAATCGCTCGTGTTGAATGTGAATGAAGAAACGGCCAAGTTGCTCCCCATTGCTGCTGCCGTCAAGGGGTTGCAGTTGACCACCGTGGTGGCACCAAGCGTTCCCGTGTCATACTTTACCGCTGGCGGCTGGCTCGACTTTAGCTGCGCCCGAATGTTGAGCATCTCCGTCAAGGATGCCGGGCAGTGTATTTTGCAGCTCCCGCATTTGCAAAGTCTCAAACTTGTGTACAGCAACACGGAGGACAATGCAATGCAGCTCAGCCGGTTCGGCATGATGTTGGCCGCCGGCGGCTCGCTTCACAACTTGCGCGAGTTGGAGTTTGTCGAGCACCTGAGCGACGCCAAGTTGAAGGTGTTGAATGCGTTGAACGAAATGGACGTGGAGGCACTACTGCTGCTAAAGTGGGCCCGTTTCTTTGATATCTGGATGTCGGCGTCGCCAAGGGACTCCCACGGCAACAAGTTGGTGCTTGACTCGCTATCTATTGAAGGCAATGTGGGCGAGCAGGGTCGCACATGCGTCGACGTGCTTGACAATGCCATTGATTTATCGCTACTCAGCAATTTGCAGCTCAAGGTGCGGGAACAGTCGCACTTGCTCTCCGAGCACGGCTCGACCTTTGGAGCCACTCAGTTTCTCCTGCAGTTGACAAGGAGAACAACCTCGCTTGAAAGCTTGGCCGTCAACCCCACCCATGACTGTCTCTTGTGCCAGCACGATGCACTAGTGACAACTCTACGCCACAACCTCCCGCACCGGCTCAAGAACCTCCTGGCGGTGTTTGAGTCTGCGTGCGTCAGCTCCTCGCAGGAGATCAACGATGTGATTTGCAACGAGCAGCACAATTTGGAGCGGTTGGTAATCAGCGACCGGTCTACGGAAGTTGCCGATCGCGTTTTGTTGTTTCGGTGCATCAACTCCAACCAAACATTGTTGAGCTTGTACGAGCACGGCTTGTTGTACGAGCAGCTTGTGCTAAATTTGCTCTACAGCGACGTTTGGATGACAGATTTTCTCAAATTGGACCATGAGTTTATCATCAATGACCACATGATTCAGTTTATCCAGTGGACGTCAGGGAAGGGGCTCAACGAGTTTTTGTGGTACTTTTTGCATTTTGCATTCAGTCCGGTAGTGGCGTCCAATTTCAAGCTCATTGGGAAGTTGCCAAAGTTGAAGAGCTTGAATGTCTTGGGGTTGCTTTTGGCGGTGACGTATTCGGGGAACAAGTTGAAGAAGCTGCAAGAGTTGTACTATGTGGCGAACGGCAAGTACATTGCGTCGGGGCTAAAGTACAGAGGGTAGGGTGCCATCAAGCCTATCTAGATACATAAAAATAAAATATGCCTACCCTGTCTATACCACCTACCCCAATGTGTATTTTCGCCGTGCCGCCGCTTGGCGTTCTTGGTCCCTCACGTGACCTCTCCGTGGGTTGCCATTTTCCGTCTTAAGATCGCGGCAAATTCGAAAGGTGTTGCCATTTCGAGCCAAGATGTCATTCCAAATATAAAGGCCAACCCACCGCCACCAGGAATGAAAATTTTTCATCAGTCATTAGTCATTTGGACAGAGGTATACCCTACCTGAAGCAACTACGCGTCTTTATCACTCATCACAACAGAACCAGAGCATCCCTTCCTACTTGGTGTTAGGACATTTAGACTCCCATCAAGTTTTTTGTGGTTAGATTTAGCGACAGGTACACGCACGACCGCCACAGACAGCACCAGAAACGGCAACACCAAAGGCAACAACAGCCACACGACAGTTGCAACCGCGTATCAAAAGACAAGGGAAACATGGAAAAGACAAACTATAGAGAGTACCAGCAGGTGCTCAACATTGGTGTAAAGTGCGCCAGCACCAGCAAGAGCAAAGCAGCAGCCAGCAGCGGGAGCAGCGGCAGCAGTGCTGCTGCTGCTGCTGCAAACAAGGTGGTCAAACCAACAAAAGATGGCCGTCCCATCAAGAGGAGAACCAAGACCGGGTGCTTGACGTGCCGAAAGAGAAAGAAAAAGTGTGACGAGGACACTGTTGACGGCAAGTGCCGTGGTTGTGCCCGCAACTTTTTGGAGTGCTGCTGGCCCCAGGCAGCAAATGCCCACACCGGCAAAGAAGTGGAGGCAGCTGCAACCCCAGCGCCAGTGCCAACTGCCGAGTTGAAGTCAGCTATGAAGTCGCCCGTGTTGCGGTCTACCAAGTGCGACATCAACTCGTTGCTTGCGACTCCTATTGTGGATGTTGTAAAGGTTGTCAAGCCCACGCAGTCCGTGCCGTACCCAAGTCCGGTACAGTCGCCCACATTCAGCGAGGCCAAGCCGGGGTTGCTCGACCACATCAACCGCATCACACTCCCACCGTTGCTCAATCTCAACTATAGGTTGCAGAGCAAGGATAGCAACGTCAGGGGCGTTGTGGAGAGCAAGCCTAGTAGTGCTGCGGCAACGACACAAAGCCGTCGTGAAAACTTTCCCAAGTTTATCGTCACGTCCTTCAACGCAAACAACGACTTGTGTGAGATCAGAAACTAGGGGGCACTTGTGGGGTTGTTTGTTTTCTTTCGGTTTACTGTTTATTTCGTTTTCTTGGGTATATTTGGGTAGGTTTTCGTAGGCATAATAAAGGCGTACAGGTAATCATTATGGGTGGAAGAAGCATAGCAGTTGGAGGGCACAAGCACTGGTGGTGGTTGCTAGTTTGGCACTGTCATTTTGGTGGATGTACGTCCTCTCAGTTGTGGTACAGAAAAATTTTCACCAAAATCCACCACCAACCAACCAAACCACCAACACCCATGCCAGTCAAAGCTATACTCAAACCTTCGATAGCACGGAACGGGGTCGGTGCATACGTTATCCCATGCTATAGGGTGACACTCAACTACTGTAACTGGGGCGGGTCGTCACAAGGGTTGCGTGACCTATTATCCACGGGCAAGATGAATGAGTATGCCAACAAGAGGACACAAACAATGTTTGAGATTGTGCAGAGACGGGGCCACCCCAGTGCCAGATTCCATTATAGCAATAGGGCCACCCAAGAGGTTGAGTTGAAGAACTTGGCGGCGCCAGATATTGTGAGAAAGTTGGAGGAGTATGTTCAACGTTCGGGCAACGAGTTGTTCAAGGCCAACCAGGTGGTGTATTCTCAGAACGACTCCGTTAGGGGGATATGGTCGCCATTGAAGGTGCCAAAGGGGTTCAGACACAAGGTTTGAGTATTGTACATAGTAATGCGAGAGTATCATCATTGGGGTTGTCTCCACTCATCATGAAGACACTTACAGAGAGTGAACTGCAGTCCAGAGTTCAAGAGCAAGTTTCCTAAACCAAAACCCGTATAATTAAAATCTATTTAGCGCTTTCTATCTCATCGGGTATGTCGCCCTCAACCGAGTCATTCGACACCCTGTAAATCTTGTTTCTCCAGTATCCATCCTCGCCAATCACCTCCTTGCCCACAAGCTTATACCCACCGAAACGAGGGAGTATTTGGGCCCACACCACCCAGTAAAGGAAACCGATACCAAAGATACCCCAAGCGACAACGGCGTGGATCCAGTATGGCATCGAGTTGTACACCTTTTGGCCGTCAACGGGGGGAACATAGGGTGCCACAACCAAGTACAACGAGGCCAAAAAGAAGAAAATGGCCACGGGGATGGAAAACCTCGAGAGTGGCTGCCATTCAGTCTGACCTCTAGCCTTCTTGTAGTAGATAATGAGCAAACCGGCGGCAAGAAAAGTGTTGATGACATTCAAGGGGTACGAAATCAAATTCAAGATAAAATTGTAAGCGTCACCTGGGGGTGGGGCCAAGATGGTAATGACACAAATGAGCCAATGTTCAGTCAAGGCGGCAAAGGGGGTGCCAAAGGGCTTGATGGAGGAGAATATCCTCGAGAATGGCAAAGCACCCTCGCGGCCCAATGCACTCAAGGCACGACTCTGGCCAAACACCACCGAGATGACATTACCAATGGCCGACAAGGCGACAAACACCGAGGCGGCCTTTTCAGCCGTCTCGCCAAAGGCGTAGCGGAAAAACGAAGCCGCGACAATTCTGCCCGAGCTGGCAATCTCTTCTCTGGGGACAACGGCAAAGTAGGCGATATTGACAAACATGTACAACACAGCCAAACTGACAAAAGCCGTGGGGACAGCAACCTTCAACACCTTGCGGGGGTTCTTAATCTCACCCATGGAGTAGTTGGAGTTGGAGTACCCGATAAAACTCCAAATGACATTGTAGATGGCGTTAACCACGCCAAAGGCACTGGGGTTGGCGCCGGAAAAGGCATCGACAAAATTGTGCGTGGGGCTAAATTCCTTATACTTGATACCACCACCAAGGGCAACCCAGCCGGTAACGGTGATAAACAAGATAATACCAATCTTAAACACACCCAAGGCATTGGACAAAAAGAGACCAGCCTTCAAGTGGACAGAATTGACAATAAATGCAAATGTAACCACGGCCAAACCAATACCACGCGAGTTCCACTGGCCCACTTCCTGGCCAGCGGCATTCAAAATGTACTCACCGGCAACCACACTGTTGGAGGCGGCCCATCCGAGCAACAAGTAGTTCCAGGAAAGAATGGCCGTGGCCATAAACTTGGGACGGGGAAACATATAGTTGAGGTAAACAATCTCGGACCCGTTACGGGGAATGGCAAGGCCCAATTCGACATACACCAACAATCCGGAAAAGGCAATGATACTGCCCACGGTCCAAAGAATCAAGGCCATGCCCACACTCTCGCCAGCCAACAAGTACACCGTGGAGGGGGTGGCAAAGATGCCCGACCCAACCATTCTGTTAAAACTGGCGGCGGCGGCAGAGAGGACGCCAATCTCCTTGACATTCTTGTCCAATTGAACCACGCCGGCCTCGTACTCGGTGGTGGATGAGATGGAGTGCTTCTCGTCGTCATTCTCCGACTGCTTCTCGTTGGAGCTGGTAAACTTTTGCAAGAGACCCATGGTTTGGAAGCAAAGACTGGTTTGGAAGCAAAGACTGGTTTGGAAGCAAAGACTGGTTTGTTATGCAATAAATTACAAGAGAAAGGGAGAGGAGGATTTGGCTCCAGTTTATATGCAATCGGGAAAAGCGGTGGGAGGTTGCATGCATGCGTTCCCACTTATTGTTCCCCCATCCCAAGTCGCCACAGATTGAGAGCTGTGCCCGCATTTGATGGGTTGAAATGCCGCGAAAAAAAAACAAAATTTTTTTTTTTGTATTTGGAGCCCATAGGGAACGGCGTTCTTGGCAAAGGTTCAACCTCACCCACCCAAATCATCTGTTTCACTGTAGATACGAATAGCAAAAACTGTGGAAAGTGTGTAATAGATGTAATTGATCAAGGCGGTGGCTTTCTTGCACCTCCCTCCCTCCGTTAGCCCCCCCCTCGTGGCTATTGGAGGGAATGACCTGATTTTTCGTATGGGGCATCGCCAGCCAAGCCATTGGGGCCCCGTTATTTTGCAGTACCATCCAACCAACCCTTTCCTGGGGCATGGCGGGCCCACCACAGTTTTTTGCCAGCACGGAATAGAAAAAAAAGAAACCTGAAGCCTTGTAAAGTGGGATGATCCACGCCAGTTCGTCACTGCACGAGACTAGCCTTGCGGGCCAAGGTGGACCTGCTCATCGCCCGCTGTGGCGGTAGCCAGGGGGCAAGTTGAAGGTTCTGGATGTATCAGATTAGAGTCACGTGCAAGCTCACAATCAAGGCACTGAATTAAATTTCTTTTTTTCTTTTTTTTTGTTTCTTTTTTTTGAGCCTTGAGCCACACTGGAAATTATCCGTTATCGTATGTGTGTCCCTCTCTTATTGTTTCTACTGCTGCTACTATGTTATGGCACGGCGCACGCATCCCCCAGGCGTACATCAACAGCCTCCATCTCTGCCCTCCACCCGCGGAGATGGTGAGGAAACGCCTAACCTTGTTTCTTTCTTTTTCTTTTCTTTTTCTAAATGTAAAATTACGAAATTAACAAACATAACAAAATGGTGGCGGAACACATGCGCCATGCTTCCGTTTTTCCTTACAACAACCCTTCAATCTCCTTCTTGGCAAGGTTCAAGTTGGCCTCCGTGCCCACCAAGTACACGTAGTTGGCATTCTTGTCGTTTGCCCGGGGCACAGTGATGAAGGTGTTTGACTTTTTTCTAATCAGATTAACCTTTGAACCCTGCGGACCAATGATTTTCGAGTACACGCTGGGCTGCGCGGCGTAGAACCACCCGGCCGAGGTTGCAGATTGGGCATTGTCCAACCTCTCGGTGATAAACTTGGCCGCCTTGGCCGTGTCAGCCTTGTCGCCCTTGAATCTCCAGGGGATAACCTTGGTATCCTCGGCATTACCCGACTCAATGGCAACAATGGTGAATTTGGTCTTTTCGTTGGCCTCTGTAGGCTGGGCAACTTTAGGTGGGTTGGGCACGGACAGCGATGACGACGACAATTTGGATGCTTGGCGCGTAGTGTTGCCGTGAGAAACCTCAACATTAAAGTCGGATTTCAACTTTTTGAAAATGGCTCCCCGTTCGCTCACTAATGCATGGTACCTAGCAGGCACTTCAATCTCCTCGTTCCAGTCGTCCTTGGTCAACTCGTCAATCTTGCTCTTGGCATTGGCAACCTTTTCGGGCAAGCCAATCACCTTGATCACGGTACTGGCGTCGGTGGGTCTAGGGATTTCCAAAGTGACACCATGGTCGGCTTGAAACTGCTGGCGAACGGACCCGCCAGCGCCAATAAGCAACCGGTGCTTCTCCTTGGGCACATCCACTTCCTCCGTGACCGATGCCTTCTTGTCAGCCACAATCGCCTCAATCTGCTCGATAATCTTGTCGACAATGGCCTTGTCGCCCTGGCTGGTGACCTCGTCGCTGTCAGACCCTTCTTTGGGGATGTTCAACAACTTGTGGTACCTGTTGCGCGGGACATTGTCGCCGCCAGCCTTGGATATGATCTCCTTCATCGTGCTGCCTCCCTGGCCAATCAAGTCGCGGTGGTAGGCACGGTCAACCGAGATTGTTCTTGTGACGTGGTTCTCCGCCTCGCTAATCACGGCCTGGATCTTTTCCTTGGCCTGCTTAAGCGCAGCCCTGGACCCGGTCAATTCCAATTCAACATATCCATTCTCCTCTTCGGCCTTGGTGTCGCGCGAAAACTTGTAATCAACCCCAGTTCCATCGGAAATGTCCTTGATTGTTTCACCCGCCTTGCCAATGACTCTGGCCACGGCCTTGGAGGGAACCCGCAACACTTCCTTGAAGCCATTTTCCTTTTCAAAATTGTACAACTCGGTCAACTCCTCCACTGCCTTGGCCACCCCTCTAGAGGGACCTTTGACGGTGATTTCGTCCTTGTTGTTTGGCTCGTCGTCGAAATTGGTTTGTCTCTCCTTGGGGAACCAGATTTGGACATTGTACTTTTCCTGCAACCGCGACACGTAAACGCCATGTGGACCCAACAACCGGCCATGGAACCGGCTCTCGGCCCGCACCCGGCCCACGGTCTCGTCGGCCCATTTCTTGATCTCTGAAGCAACTCTGGCCTCGGTCTCATCAACGTTTCTCTTGACCCCGCTAATGGTGACGGTCTTGGTGAGCTGCGAGTCGTCCTTGTCGTCATTGACATCAATCTTGACGCCAAACTCGTCCCTGAGCGCATTCAAGTGGGCGCCGTTTCTGCCCACAAAACGGGGGAGAAGTTTGGTCTGCACTTGCACCGTGGCGGTGTACCCATTGGGGTACTTTTGGGCATCAGCCAACACATCTTCAATGGCCTGCTTGACAATAGCCACCAATGCCTTGACACCCTTGATGTATATCTCATTTGGGGATGACTGTTTGTCGCCATTGGTGTGCAATTTAACCACAACCGAGTTGGGCTCCACCAAGCTCAAGATTGACTTCAAGGTGGTGCCTCTTGGCCCGGAAATTTGATTCTGGTCCTCGGACGAGGCGGAGATAACAACCGTCTCCAAGCCAGCCGCCTCCTCTCTCAACCCGTTCAAGGCCGCATCAACCTTGGCAAATGGGTCATTGCTGTCGTCGTCATTGCTGGTGGCAGCAGCCCCACCAAAGTCCTCAAAGTCTTCAGCCTCTTCTTCTTCGGCCTCGGGCTTGGTGGAGAACAAGGTGATGGTGTTGCCCAACACAACATACTCGACCCCATTGGCCTCCGCCACCGGCTTGATGGTTTCAGCAACCCTGTCGGCGAAAAAGTCATCAATGTCCTCAATGACCTTGGTCTGGTCCGGGGTGATCTTGTTGACGTGGTTAACAATGCTCTTTTTGGCGGCCTTGATCTTGTCCTCTTCCCCCTGAGACACAATCTCAATGGGGATCGAGGTGACGGTCTCGTCACTCAACTGCTTCTTGCTGGGCACGTTAATAACCACCTCGTTGGCCTTGGCAATGGAACCAAACCCGCCGTTGCGGTTCAAGAGCGTGGCCACCGCCCGCACATGCTTCAAGTTCCCGCGGTGGGCCTTGGACATGTCCAAAATGTCCACCTTGTATTTGGAGGTGGTTGCCCTAGCGGCTTCCTGAGCCAGGGCAATGTTTTTCCTGTCGCCGATAAACTTGACCCCGGCCAGTTCGCCCTCCTTGGGCAATTGTATCAAGACATTGTGTTTTTGCAAAACGTCGGCAATGGGCAAAAACTGGTGCTTGGTCTTGGGGATCGGGACCTCTTCGACGACAATTCTTTGCGCAAGCTGGTCCAAGGCAGTTTTGATCTCGGCCTTGGCTTGCAACACCAATTCCCGCTCGCCAATAACAACAACGGTGGATCTGGAAGACTTGTAGTCGGGGATGGAAATGTCGAGCGAGGAGTACTTGTTGAGGATCTCGCTCAAGGCAGAAACGGCAAATGCCTTGACCTGGTCGTCAATGGCGACTTTGCCCGACATGTTCTTGGTTTCCTCTTGGACAATGGCCAAGATCTGGTTCTTGGCCCGCTTGGCGCCCTCGACATCACCTTCAATGGTGACTTGAACAGTTTGGGAAAACACATCGTCCTCGTCATCATCAGACTGATTGGGTTTTTGTTTTTGTTGCTCCGCCTGTTTCTCTTCTTCCTCTTGCGAGTCTTCATCATTCTGCTGTTCCTCGCCCACCTTTGGAATCTCAATCTTGACTTCGTGCGCCTTGACAATTGGGGTCAAGGTCTTGCCGCCCTGGCCAATAACTCTCGATCTCAACTTGGCAGGAATGGGGAACGAGATCTTGACCGGCTTGGTCAATTTCCTAATCACCAATCTCTTGGCCAAGTTGACGTCGCCACGAGTACCCGTGATCAAGAAAGTTCTCTGCTTGGTGTGCTGCGACGTGGTGCATTCAATGTTGGTGGTGGTTTCCTGCTTGACGCTGGTCAAAATCTTGATAAACTCGGACCGCGAGACATTCAACTGGTCCTCCACGTCCAAGGAAAACGCATCCTGGATCACAGAGACCTTGGTCTTGGCCCCATTGTTGGCGTTGGGCCGCGGGGTCTGCGAGGGCGAGGGCGAGGGCGAGGGGGAAACAGTGACGGGAGTCTTCATGCTAGGACCCCAAGAAGGTTGAGGCGCTGGCGTTGAAGTGGGGGTGGGCGATGAGTTCTTCGATCTACTGCCACTGCCACTGCCGCCCAATGTGGGAAAGGCAGTTTCGTTGGAGATGGGAACCTTGACCTGCGTCTTGGGGGTCTTGACTGGCTCGTTGTCGACAACGTCGTGGTGGTGGTCATCTTTCTGGTGGCCATTCTGGTGCTCGGCATTGTGGCGAGCAGCAATGATTTCAGCTGGAGTGGGCATGGTGAAATAACGGTACGGGTGAGCTTGAACAATGGGCAATGCTTTTCTTTGTGTAGACAGAAGAAAAAAGCAGCAGGGGGAGGGTTATATATAGTTTATATATATAGTGGTAGTTGTGGTGGTTGGTCGACGGAAGTAGCCGTGTGCTAAGGGTGGTGGAGTTTTGAGGGGTGGGTGTTGGTGTGTGTGAGTGTGTGTTCGTAAGTGTGTGTGGCTCGAGAGTGGTGAAATTTTTATCAGCCGACAAAAAAATTTTCAGATTCGGACACGTATACTGGTAACGCATGGTAGCGGGGATCGGTGGGAGACATATCCCGCAAATGTATATCTATAAATATAGTCGTTTCTAGCTAAACTTCTTGGCTGATGCCAACCAACCCGCTCTGGTGTATCAAAAACGTGCGTGTTGTGCCGCCATTGTTCGTGCACCCCTTCCTATCAAACGACTGGACCAAGTCGCCCAAAGCGGTGTAGCTGATAAACACGTCGTCTCTCTTTTCAAACGTCCTCTTGTCCCGCACAAAGTGCTCGACGTTGCTCACGGTGACAAGCTTGCCATTCCACTTGTCAAACGAGTTCAAGTCGGGGATGCAGTTGGAAATGTATTGCTTCTCAATGGTGGTGTAAACCCCTTCTTGCGAGTAAAACTTGTAGCCATGCACGTCAACGCTGGCAGAAAGTTCAAACAATGAGGTGGAAGAATCTGCCGACGCAACGGAGCCGCGGCGTGTGCTTCCGCTCTCGTCAAACACCGACTCGGCGGTTGACGATGAAAAGGACACTCGCGAGGCACTATCGCAGTCGTCCTTGTCGCGAGATGTCATGGCACTAGTGCGAAACATCTCGCGCACAATATTCGTCTCTTCTGCTTCCGACAATGGAGACAGCTGTGTGTGGTGGTGATGGTTGTGGCGGCCGTAGCTGGCGGCGGCGGCGGTGGCGGCGAGCAAGGCGTTGTTTCTGCTGCTGTACCGCGATGGGATCGACTTTAACCGCGAAATGTTTCTAAACTCAATGGGCAAGCTCAAGTCCTTGCCAATGGTGAGGTTCCGAAACCAATTGATCATGCCGTGGAACGACCAAAACTGGAGCAAAATCTGTTTGTACTCGATCCTGAGCCGAAGCACATTCTTGTACCGAACCAAGGAGGCGTTGCTGTTGCTTCCAGAATAAATGTCTTCCTCCTTGTACATGGCCGAGATGAGCTGGTTCAACGAGGGGGCTTCTCCCACCTGCATGTTGGCAAGCGAGTACGAGTGCATTAGTGGGCCCCTGTGGGGGGAAAACTTGTCCCATTCTTGTTTGCTCAATGTGGGCTCAAACAAGAACCGGTTATCTTTGAGCAAATTGTGGTACTTGCCCAACAGCGACAACAATTTCTGCGTCTTTTGCGACTTGAGCTTGGACATTAGCTTGGAGAGCTTGGAGTCGTTGAAGAGCTGCTTGCTCCCGTCGAGTCCTCCATAGGCGTCGCCGGCAAAGAGGTCGTTCAAGTCTTCTGCCGCTCCCGCCGCCGCCGCCGCCGCTGCGTGGTCAAGCTCATTCTTTTTGTACTCGGTGTTGAGGTCAGCCACGAGCTGGTGCAACGAGTTGAGCTCGGAGTATAGGCACACCAACAACTCCAGGAGTTTCTTGTCGACATTTAGGGTGTAGATGTTGAGCTGGGTGGAGTTGATGTGGAGCAACACGGGTTTCCAGGCGCGGCAGCCGTTGTTGTAGTGGTACGGGGTGATAAACTCGGTCTTGATCAACGCGAGTCCGTAGAAATTTAGCGATGAGGCGTACTCGGGAAGAGCATCCAGGGGCTTGGTGTATTGTGGCAATGGAGATGTCATTGGGGGGGTATGGTTCACTTTTTGTCTAATCAGGTGTGTTAGTAAACAACAATTTGGTGGTGTTTAACTTCATGAGTGGAGAACCAAGAGGGGAGGGGTGATGGAGTGTGTGGGAAATGAACTAGTGGAGTGGAGGCGGATGGGTGTTTTCCTTTATATGGGCATCGATCCCCGCCAAGAGATAATGTGGTGAAGGTAAACAAAGTTTAACTCGGCGTGTGGTGCGTATGGTGTGTGTATAGTGTGTGTATAGTGTGTGGTGTGGGGAGGGGAGCAAAACAAAACAGGAAAAAAAAATGTGGGGGGAAGTGGAGGATCAGCTGACTCGGGTTGCCCTTGTTGTGTTGCTATCGTCGACCAAGCACACACAAAGCACAATCGCAGCACATCCTTGGCGTGGATGTTCTTGCGTTGTGCAAAGAAAGCACCCAGAAGTGGCTGTCCCATAGACCAAAGGGCGACGAGGACCCTCTCCCCACCCACCATGCCACGCATCAACCTCACGAGGGGTGGGTGGGGTAACAACGATATCTCCAACCCAGTTCCAGTTTTTTCTTGGTATACAACTCCGAAGTTGAAAGTCAAGAAAAGAATATTACATACGTTCTTGGCCTGGGCAATCTACAGGCTTGGCTATGGGGTACGCCTATGCCAATGTTTGCCGGACTGGCTTGTCCTTATATATCTATATTCCTCGGCGTTCCTGGTCATGTAAAAAATAAAAAAATAAAACAACACCACCTTAAAGTGGAGAGAGAGGGAGAGAGAGAGGGCTGCCCCGGCCCCCCCAGCTGGCCCTAGGGCGCCATAACGAAGTTTGACGCCGTCATCCATCGAGCAACCCGCCAACAAACAAACAAAACAAAAAGAAATGAGCAAATTTGTTTTACGTTATCTCCGAAGAACTCACCACGCGCCCAGACCTTTTTTTTCTTTTTTTTTTTTAACTATTGCGGTCGGGGGCTTCCGGGCTGCCAAGAAGACCTCCCAACACGTGACCTTGTCTTTGGTCTCTAGCCATATTGGTGTGTTGCTAACAACCCTGAGGATGCTGTTGCTCAAGAGCTGGGAGTGGTGTCTTTAGCCTCGTTTCCCGGTGCTAGGCAACATGAAACACAAGGGAACCGCGTCGGCGATTAGTATGGCCACCACATGGTGTAATCACAAATGGTGGACCTTTCATTGGTTGGCCGGTTACACAAAAATGCCACCAATTTCACCCACAAGAACCACCACAACGTGATCGGCCCCTAATAGCACCCCTCCTCGCTCACTCTTTCTAATCCTCATTAGTAATAAAAAGTTTTTCAGCCTCTTTTTAGGCGCTATCCGTTGCTTCCACAGCGGGGAAAGACCGAGAGTATGAACTACCGATATCGCCAAGCAATGTCTCGAGATATAATCTCTAATCTCTATCCTTCCCCTCCTGTTTGTTGCTCTTCATTTTTTGGAAACTTTGGCAAAAATACTTGGCCAAAGTGGCACCTCCCAAAACCATAGTTGTCATATTAGATACACCTACATATATCCCAAGAGTCATCTCTGCCTTGATTCCAAAAACTTGGCTACGTTTTCAACCAAATCGGCCTTTTTCTGCCCCCCCTTGATTTCAGGGTACCGCTTTCTCAACCCACGCAATTGCTCCATCGTAAACTGACCCAAGGCGCCGTGTTTCCAAGCAGCAAGAACCGCATCGTCGCTCACCTCCACCTTGGGGTACTTGGCTGCGGGAGGGGGGACCAGCAGCTCTCCTCCCCCCTGTTCCTCAAACGGTCTCTTTTCCCCTCGCTCCTCCAAATCCTGGATCCGCAGATTGATCGCCTCCATCAACACCACCGATTCCAGCGAGTGCTGCGTCGCATTCAACGCCCGTGTCGTGGCATCATTCTTTGCCAACGTCCGATCACTGGGGCCAAACTCAACCTGCAAGATTTCGTGCTTGATAACCTTGTAAAAGTAGTTCAACGACGGGTTGGCCCACTCCCGCGGGTGATAATGGTCCCACTCATAGTTTGAAAAGAGCCGCTTGAAATCCTCAACGAGGCGGGCCTCCTCATCAGCCACTTGGGCTTGGGGATGGTGGTGCTGGCTATCCAAAACAAAGTCACGCGGCAACGCCCGTATATCCTCGGCCCAGGGGAGTTTGGTCAACAAAAACCCCTGGGGAAGGTCAAGGTCGTTGGTTGTCTGGGTCTGGGTGGGGTGCATGGCATAGAGACGGGGTCGCGAGTTTCGCTTTATGCACCCCACCAAGATTGCATACTGCTGGAGCTTGACACACGTGCGATACAAGGACGCAAACGTATCCAACGAGTTGGTGAATCCCTGACCCAGGCGGGATCCCGTCGCATCTGCCGTCAAGAACGTGGGCGGACCACACGCAAACGTGGGGTTAAAGTGGATCAAGTCGCGAAACCCAACAAGCTTGAGATACGGCGGCTTGGAAAAGGTCGGCCTGGCAACCTCTGCCCCCTCTTTGGCCTTTCCCCCATGGTCGAAAGCATAGTTTGTGAGGAAATCCACCTGCTTGCTGTTGAGCAAAACCACGTCTTGGCCACCACCAATGGTGTACCCCTTCCTGATCCCCGCCTCCTCCTTTCTCTCCGCAAGCGACTTGTTCTTGTCCTCCTTGATCTCAATCCTGGTGCCCGTGTCGCTATTGACCATCGCCGACTCGGTAAACACGCGCTTGAGGGTTTCCTCCCTCGTGTACAACGTCAACTCTCGCTTGTTGACCGTTTCGTGCGAGTACAAGGTATACCCCTTGACAGTGCACCCCAACCCGCCGCCAACGTCGCCGCCATCGCTCAATACCAAGTCACAGGTGAATAGGATCCTTCTAACCTGTTTGATCCGGAAAATCGCCAGTCGGATCTGGCTCCCCAAAAGACTCTTTTGGAGCAACAACGTGTCCTTGCCCCATTGTGGTTTGTCTTGTTCATCCTCATCCTCATCATTCCTCTTGCCCCGTTTGTCATCCTCATCCTCATCCTCATCGTTCCTCTTGCCCCGTTTGTCATCCTTATCCTCATCCTCATCGTTCCTCTTGCCCCGCTTCAAGTAGTTGGTATTCATGAAAATGTCCCTGTACGCGTCAAAGTTGAACCCATCACCAAGGAAAAGAGGCTCAATGTAAAAGTTGTAGTGGTAATAATCGTCAATGATGCGCCAGAGACTGTCCCTAGTCGCAAGCTTGGTGTATGGCTTGTCGTTGGTTGTGATCCAAACAAGCTTCTTCCGGTTGAAATTCAGCTTGGCCGTAAACTCGTCCGTCACCCTACCCAAAACCTGACACAAGTGTGCCTCGTCGTCCATGGGAACATGCTTGAACAACGCGTCCAAGGGCCGGGTGGCCACGTCGTTAAGAATATCATTCAACCGTTTCATATTTTCGAGATTCAACACGTTTAGCCGGAACAAGCTATGGAAACCGGGGATCTTCATTGTCTTGAGCACGGAGGAATGTTGCACATTGTAGAGGTATATCCCCACGCCGCTGCTTTTCAGGGTGATGATCAACTCCTGCATCAAGTCGTTGATGGAGGCGAGGATTTCGTGCAATTGCGAGTGGCCCAACCCGGGCGCCGCCTGAAACAACTCAGGGGTGAGATCAATTAGGAAGATGACGCCTTCTTTGATCTCAAACTGTTGGAAATCTTTCTTGTCCTCATCATTGACGTCATCATTGTTGTAGCTCATAACGGAGTTTGTCTGGTCTGGTTTTGAAAACAAAAACAATCACCCCGAACATCCCACCAAAAACAATCACCCGAGAAATAACATCCCACCATCAACCATGTCGATCCACTATATATTAGTCCTCAACAGACAGGGCAAGAGCCGGCTTGTGAAATGGTTCAACAACTCATACACCCTCCAGCAGCAAAACAACATCGTCCAAGACGTGCACCGGTTGATCAGCAGCCGCGACTCCAAGCACCAGCTGAACTTTGTCGAGTTCCAATCCAACAAGTTGGTGTATAGGCGATACGCCGGGTTGTACTTTATCTCCGCCATAGATTTGATTGACAGCGAGTTGAGCTACTTGGAGAGCTTGCACTTTTTCGTTGAGATTTTGGACATTTACTTTAATAGCGTGTGTGAGGTTGACCTTGTGTTTAATTTCTACAAGCTATACTATATTTTGGACGAGATATACTTGGCCGGCGAGTTACAACAAGTGCTGAAGAGCAAGATACTAGCTCGGTTGGCGTATTTGGATGGTCTTAGTTAGAGGGTGTTTGTCAATACATGTTTGTGCTTGCGTATTTGGATGGTCTTGGTTAGAGGGTGTTTATAGGCAAGTTTGGATGGTCTTGGTTAGACAAGGGTGTTTATAGGCGAGTTTGTCAATACATGTTTGTGCTTGCTCTGGATAACCTCCCACAATTGCGCCGACACTTGCTCAATGGTCTTCCCCCCCACATCCACAATGCAAACGGGATTATCGTCGCTGGCGTCATGGGGCAACACTTTGAGGAAGCATTCCTTCACCCTGGCCTGGAACTGGCGCAACTCGTACCGCTCGTCGCCCCACCCCTTGCGCTGGCTGATTTCGTCCAAGTCCAAGGTGAGAAACAACGTCAAGTCCGGTCGGGGCAACCCCCGATCGGGGGCCAAGAGCCAATCCACACTGCCGAGCTCGTGACCACCAGTGGTTGATATTGCCCCCGTTTCAAACCCGTGCTTGGCCAACGAATAGGCAATGCCCGAGTAAACGTAGCGGTCCAAAATCACAAAGTGGCCAGTAGCAAGAAGGGTATGGATCTCCTGGCACAACTCCCACCGGTTGGCCAGGAACAACAAGTGCGCCGCCTGGTCACTGAGCTGGAGGGTGTTTGTCAAGTAGTTATTGATGAGGTGTCCGATGGGGGTTGAACGCTCGGGGAACTTGATGAGCTTGGACGGGTGTAGCACTGAGGCCAAGTGGGCGGCCTGGGTGGATTTGCCCGACCGGTCTAGGCCCTCAATAAGGATCAACTGGCCCCGTGGCATTGTATGGTGGTGTATAGAAAAGGATGGGCATAAAAAAAAACTACACGCGTTGAGGAGAAACCAAACAGGAGGCAGCCAGGGAAGGCTGCCTGCCCTTTATCCCACCCTAGAGAGTCAACTGGCTGCCAAGAGTCAACTACATAGAATGTCCAAGGGATTATGACCGAAAGAATCAGAGTCTCACTCATCAAACGGAGATACACCCTTGCATAAATATCAATCTACAATCCATCAAATAGTCTCGAGCCGTCTCGGCGTTGACAGGCACACCTGCGAAAAGTGCAGAATGCGCCGCAACAAGAGTGAGACGACGGACCAGCAGTTATCAAGTCGTATACACTTGAGAAGTACACAACGACGCCGCTGGAATGGATCGCTAATGGAAAAAGAGAAAGGGAAGAAAAGTTTTCCCTGATGGAAGAAACAAAAAAAAGGGGGAGACAGCCAAAAGAGTAGTGCGGGAACCGGTTGAGGGTCAAGGGCAAGGAGAGTAGAGGGTCAAGGGCAATGTGAAAGGAGGAAGCACAAGACAACGGTCTTGCACCTCTAGGTTGAGGAGACACAACTGGGGTTGGCAACATTGATCTACCCAATGAGTGTTGCCAGACACAGCGCATCCATTTCGGGCCGGAGCAAATCGGCAGCGGCCCTTTCTTTTTTTCTCTCTTCTGCCATAGCTCCGACGGAGATATAAATGGGCCCACCACATCGACTCGACTCCGTCACACCCGGCAATGCCTGATTGGGGAGAGATGATCAAAATAAGAGACTCTTGGCAGAGCAGGGGACAGGGGACAGGGGGGTGACTTCAGCTAGAGCCGAGTCTAAAGCACACTTTTCACACGGGGTGTGCCACAGGTGGGTACTCCTCTTGACTCCAGCCCAACCCAAGGTCGAGTAGGTACTGTGTCACTGGGATACAGTACCAGTGGACTGGAAGAGTCTCCCCATTACTACGATGTAGTCAGTTCATCTCCTTTTTTTTTGCAGTCGGCAGTAAAAGGCAGAAAGGGTTTCACCTTCGAAGCTAAAAATAGAACAATGGGCTTAATTAGCCAGCGATTGCCAGGCGGGCCCAAACAATCTTCAAGAACAAGGCGGAGGCAGAGTTTAAGCAGGCAGGGGGGGAGGCGGGGGAAAAGGCAGGGGGGAGAGGCGGGGGAAAAGGCAGGGGAGAGGCGGAGACTGAAACAGAAACAAGCACCCACCATGCCACATTGGGGTCTGGTGTGTCCATAGTTGTATAGCCACCGGTGAGCGACTCAGCCCTCCCC
>JAJMCF010001013.1:0-20364 GCA_030585045.1 Zhuliangozyma parablackwelliae | reverse complement strand
GTGTGTGGGGGGGGGAGGGGGGGAACACAACAAAAGCTCTTGTGAAATATTTTTCCTTGGTGGGGGGGCCAAAAATCGCATGTGTCAATATGGTGGACCAGCCAGCCCAGGCAGCCCAGGCACATCCTCAAACTCTATTAGATTAAACTCCCGTCGTAACTCCGCAGGGCTTATACAAGCAACACGTGCCAAGTAGCAGACGGCTGTATCGAGCGCGTCGGTGTAAAACTCAATACTATCCCGCAAGATCTGCACCAGCTCCGCCTGTCTCGACAGTTGCAACGTGGCTTCCAAACGGCCAACCTCTTGTCTCAAGCTGTCGCACTGCTGTACAGCCCTGTCTCGGTCGTCGCCCCCACTCCTGTCTGCCAACGCTGCTTTCAAATCGCCCTCCAACTTTTCCTTCTCCTGCTGTCTCGCGCCCAACTGCTGCTGCGTCTGCCTGGCCCTCTCTGCCTTGCGCTTATGCTCGGTGTATGGAAAGCTCCAGTACAAGTTTGTGGTGCCGCTCTTTTCCTGCTCCACTAGCCCCTCGTTGACCAAATGCGTCAATACATCTTTGATCTGCATCGATGGGATTTTGCACGCTTTGCTTCCCTCCTTTTCCACCTCCTTGACCGTGTAGAACGTATGGGCAGACTGGAACCACTGAAGGAGTGCCGTCTGTTTCTCTTCGTTGGTGGGTCCCTTTCTAGCTGGTGCCATTGTGTGGGATGTGCCGTGCTGCAAACAAGAAAAAAAAACATATATTAATCTCTACTCACTCCTCGCAAAATTTTGGCTCTCCGAATATGCTATTGTGAAATAAGTTGTACCATGTGATTGGCTGGCACTCCTCGCCGTCATTCACTGTCTCTCTCTTTTTTCTCATTGGCTTGAGGGTATCCATATTGACAATCTGAGCGTAGGTTGGCTTTCTTGGCAACGACACGGGCTGGTCATCGAAAAGGAGTAGCGACACGGGGATGGAAAACTCGTTGTCGGAGTAGAAGTAATGGCGCTTGTTGATATAGTGGGAGGTGTGGTCATACTTGTCTTCTGTCCCCGCAGCCGAGTCGTCGTCGTCGTCGTTGTCGTTGTCGTCGTCGGAGCAGTAAACACCATCTTTTTCAGAAACCTTTTCAAACATCTGGGGTTCCTTTCTAAAGTGCTTCACTTTATTGGCGGTGCGTGCGAGCTTGTCGGCCAAGCTGTCGGTCTTGTCGTCAAGCACGTCCAACCCCTGCTCCAACCCACCCATGATTCCCGTCTTCTTCTCGCTGAGCTTCTCCATCACCATCTCCTTGGTCTCGGCCATCTTGGTCACCTTCCCATCAATCTTGGCATCCACCTTTTCGTCAGCCTTTTCAATCGCCAACTTCGGGTGGTGGACAAACTCATAGCTCGCGTCGTTGAACTTGTCCACCTTGGCGGCGATCTTGTCGTGCACTTGCCGGATAGCCTGGATCTCCAACGTCTGGCTCAACTCCTGGTGCTTGCTGAATCGCTCAAACGCAGGAAACACGTGCACCATCTGGTCCCTAATCTGGAGGCAGTACCCCGTCCCCTGTTTCCCCTGCAGGAGGCTACAGTACATGGCGTGAACCAACGACTCATATCCACTCAGCTTCAACCAGACGCTGGCAAACTTGTCAAAGAACAGCGACACCCCGGCTGGAGAGAGATAGTTTTTGATCGATACAATGCGGGGTCCATTGTTGCCACTTTCCTTGCCCCTACCCTTACCCTTACCCTTACCCACCGCGGTCTCGTTAAACATAAACACCACCATGGGCTTGTTCTCGCTCAACTGGGGGCGAAACACGGGCAATAGTTCCGGCGGCAAGCTCAACAATCCCTGGTGGTACACGCTCGAAACGTTTGCCGTCCTCCCAAGAGCCCGCTCGGGCACGACCATGTAGTAGTCGCTCAACTCCAAGGTCCCGGGAATATCAAACGGAACCGAGTGGGAGAGAAACCGGGTGGCGGCGCTAGTGGGGTGGGGCCGTTGCAAGATACTGGTCTCCTCCGGCTGCATGGTGTGGAATATGAAAAACGGCTTGAAATCATTAGGGAGCACAATCTGGATACTGTCGGTCAAGTTCAACCACTGGCTGGTGCCCGGAAAGAGGTTCGTCAACCCGAGGGCTTGAAACATTGTGGGGTTGATCAATTCCCGAGGGATAAAGAGGAGGTTGTCCTTGGTGGAGTTGGAGGAGGCAGTCACGGTGGTGTTTCTGGTGACACTGATTATGGTTTGAAGCGAAGAGGCTAACCTCTGTTTGGTTTCCTTGAAGGAAAACAAAGCTGGCTTGACAATCTCGGACCATTCGGGAGGGATGGCCAACGCAGTAGCAACTGTGAGCATGGGGATGAGGTGTTTCATCGTTTCTCTTTGGTTGTCTGTTGTTTGTGGTTTGTCTTTCGGTTTGTTTCTGGTTTCTGTGGCAGATGTTTTTTTTTTTTTTTTTTCGCAGCATTTGGGAAAAATCCTACACAAAAATTTAATAAAAACTACATAAAATTCACCCTGCTTCCACTGGGGTCACGACTGTTACTCTGCGTACCGCTATAGTTTGTGTGCTGCGAGTACGGATTGTAGGGCGACGTGGCGCTTCCTGGGTATGCGCTCGTCTTGCCGTAGCTGAATGCGCCAGCTGAGTTGGCGGCGTTGTACGGGTTCCCCACAATGGTCGAGCTAGGCTGCGTGGGCTCCATAAAACTGATGGTGTCACTCTTGGAGTGCTCCTCGGAGAACTTGGAGGCAGGCACACTGTGCCCCACGTTCCCGCCTCTGGCAAACACCGAGGACTCAGAATCGTCCTCGTCGTCGAAAATGTTGTTTTTGCCAGCGCCGCCGTGTTCGTGGCCCTTCATCGCCGTGGCGCCAAGCGCCATCAACTCCATGTCGTCGTCGCCGGTCGCAGCGTCGCCGGGCTTACCGTACTGCGGCAAGAACGACACCCGGTCGTCCTTCATGGGCTGGTACCTCGTGTCGGGGTTCCTGTACAACAATGCCAACACACAGGTGACAATGGTAAAGATCACCAAGAACAAGGCAAACACGGCGTTCAAGACAAAGTACACCACGGCCATGACCGAGGAAACCACCATTGGCTGCTTAAACACGTTGGAAAAGAACATGAAAAACAAGGCATTGATAAAGTTGATGACTCCAATGGTGATGTTGAACGCATTGGTTCTCTTGTCCATGAATGGGCGAATGACACACAAGATGATGAGGTACAACAACTCAATCACCCAAACAATGACCGACTGCGGCATGCCGTGATTCTGCAAAATGGCGACAAGCAACGACTTCAACACAACGTAGATCAACGACACCAAGATGAACCAGTACTTGTCTGCACGGTATTGCACGTACAAGAACCCGAATTTGTTGAGAAACTTGCCGTCGCCAAAGAGCAAGTAGGCGGGGTTCTTGAACTGCTTGACCGACTTCCTGCCCATATACCACACTCGCACCGCGCCCTGGAAGAGCAACACCACGGCGATGGCGAGCAAGAAAACGGCCACGACAACCGTGCCAGCAGAGTCCCGCGCGGTGAGCTGCCAAAGACACAACACCGTTATTTGCGGCAACGCAACCACCAAGAGCCGGTAGAGCGACCCCTTGATGATGGACGCCCACTGCTGGCGGTACTCGTTGAACTTGCCCTCGTTCATCACCTTGCTTCTGATCAAGACCTCAATAATGGCCTTGAACAACATCAAGCACACAATCATGACAAAGCCAAAAAACAACAAAAACTGGATACCGGTCATAAACAAGTCGGTGATTTCAATCTGGGCCAAGTACGCCACTCTCTGGATCCCCCGCAACACCAAGATCCTGCCCGACAAGTTGTCAGCCTTTTCGTTGGTGGAGTACAACGCCGGGTCCAACGTGTCGGAGTAGCCAAACGTGTCGCTGTCCACCTGGATATTTGCCCTTCTTGCAAGCTGCTGGGTGGTGGACTGGGCCACTTCTTCGTAAAAGGCCAACGCCGCTCTCTTGACAAACTTTTGCACCGACACCGACAAGTAGTTTGACTTTAAAATGTCGGTGCTGGTGCCCCCAGTGGACTGGACGTACCAGTTGGCAATGTTTTGCAAAAACCCCACCTTGACAATGCCCACCGACCATATAAAGTTTTGGGCCCAGGCGGCGGCGATGGGTGGCACTCGAGACACGGCCATCATTGCCGTGATTGCCAACGACTGGAAGTAGACAAAGAGCGACATGGAGTTGGACGCAATGTGCGCGGCCGTGTTGGAGTGGCCAATGACGGAAATGACCCCCGAGGTGACGACACCCAAGCCGGCAATGGCCGCGATTGGCCACGCGGCGTATTTGGTCTGCACGGTTTTGCCGTTGGACAAGGTGGCTTCAACGCAGGCCAACTGCTTGCGGGTTTCAGTGTCGTACACAACGACCCTGACCCTGGCGTCGAGGTCGGGGATGGTGTACGCAATGCCGGGGATTTGGCTGGTGACTGATTTGCCCAACTTGTACTTTGAGTCGATATCCAAGTGACCCGAGGTCAAGGGGCACAAGGGGTTGTTCTTTTGTGAGCCCAGGTTTCCTGTTGTGCCCGAGGTGTAGTCAAAGTCGCACAAGGAGACGTTTCGTTGTAAAATGTTCAACCCGTAGGCAATGAGGTTGATATCAACACCAACGGTCTTGTTGTCGATGGAGGAGAGGGCGTTGATGTTGAACACGATTTCGCTGCTATTGGGGTAGAAAGTAATGTCAAAGAAGGAAGCGGTAAACTGGGAGTTGTCCATGCACGTCAACAACGACGACGATTTGATGTACTTGATTGCTGAAACGCATGCTAGAAAGTATTGTAGCAATATGACCACGGGGACGATCATGGTGGGTGGTGTGGTGGATGTGTAGTGGTGGCTGTGTGCGGCTGGTGTGCTGTCGGATGTGTTTTGCTATTGGTGGGTTGTAGATGGGTTGTTGGTGTGTTGTAGATGGGTTGTTGGTGTGTTCCAGGCTGTGTTGTGATGTGGTGTTCAGTATTTTTTTTTCTTCTCCTTTGTCATTTCTGTTGATCAGTTGCGGCAGAGAAACCGTGTTTTATTAATAGCAGCCCAAGGAAAAACACTGCTGAGAAAGAAAGAATGAGGATGACGTCAGCTGTGATGGGCGGGCATTGTCCAGGCCAGGCCAGGCCGGCGAAGGCTGCGGCTGGGATAGTGGGGGTGCAGCCTCGGACTGCTTTCAGAAACGCGGTATCGCCCCCAAGGGACATAGCCCCTTGAATCAGGTCGTGTCTCGTGGCTCAAAGATGTAAGAGAGGCACAGTTTGCTAAAAATAAAACATTGGGTCTCTCTGCTTACGTCACTACCACGATGCCTCTGATCACGTGACAATGTTGCATTTTTTTTCTTTTCTCTTCCCAAATCTACCCCTTGCAAGTAAACTGGTGTTGGTTTTCTATAGCTGAGGTTCCTCCCGGCTGTAGATTTCCCTTCCCTCCCGGCTGTACAGCCTTCCCTCCCTAGCCAAGCTTGCCGTTAGTTTACATGGTGAAATTTTTTATTTTTATTTCTTTTTTTGCTTTGTTTACCTTTTCGCCCTTTTGTGAAAAGTTGACTCCACCACTCGATCCAAAAAAAAAAAAAAAGTAGTTACAGAAGTAATACCACCCATTCGATCGGTATTCACCATGGCAGGATTCAGACCATATGGGGGAGAAGTCCAGGTGGTCAGCGACCTATCGCGGTTTGACTATGAGAATGTGCCCCGACAAAGAGGGACATCGAGAAACACCACCCCGACAAACACCGAGATCTCAAGCAAAATCACCCTAGACACAATCATCCCCCTCTACTCGTCGAGGATTGAAAAACAGGAGTACCGGCCCATACCATTGGAGGTGCCGAAACGAGAGCAACGGAAGGTATTGGTCAATGTGGGGGTACAAGTGCCCGCGGCCGACCGAATACACCACGCCAAACCACCACCACCGCCGCCGCCGCCGCCGCTACCGCCAAAAGACGACACCGACTTTCTCCCGTACCCCGCTTCAGTAAAGGACCTACCGCCAATGCCGTCGCCACAACGTCAAGAAGAGGCACCGCACCAGCCGTTTGAGGACGTGCTCAGTCTATCCTCGAAACAAAAACGGTTGGAGCACGATTTGGTCAGACAGGTGATGAACCGGCCGCTTGTGTCGATACCAGCGAGCCGGCTTGGTCCCCAGTACGCCGATCGGAGGATAACAATCACGGTCAACTTTATCATATACCTCCTCGAGCTCTGTTTCAGCGTGATTGAAATCGTGTTGAGCTCGGTGTTGCTTGACCATGACCACGACATTAGCGTTGGGGTATACCGCTACTTTATTGCCGATGGCATCATATCCCTCATTGTGTCGTTGATGTTCATATGCAAGATAATCAACTACGAAAAGAGAAACGGGAGCTTTTACTGTCTCGCCACCACTATAATCAAGCTTGTTTCGTTTGTCATCATCATTGCCTATGTGTTCCCCGCCCCCGACTACAAGACGCAGCAGGTGTGGCTGATTCGGCGAGCGGTGGGGCTGTTTATAATCATCAGCACCTTTACCTGGGTGACCAACTTGGTCATGTTCTTGACCACGCTTTACATATCGAGATTGAACCTCCTTGAAGAGTTGAACTTTGACTATAGCCAGCGCGGGGTGGTGAACGAGTTTGACCAGCCACCAAAGGCAGCAGAGCCCATTCAAGAGTTGCGCCAATACTACCTCAACGAGAATGGCGAAATGTATGCGTTGAATGAGCAAGAGAGGGAGACGTACAAGGGAAGGAATAGGATACTAGTGTACACTTTTTAGTATAATTATACAGACTGCGTCACCCCCTCCATTGTTGCTGGCCGTAAAACTGCTGTTGCTGTGGCGGCTGCTGCTGCTGCTGGCCAAAGCCGGTGAATTGCGGCTGGTACTGCTGAGCGTACTGCTGGGCGTACTGTTGGGTGTATTGTGGTTGTTGCACCTGTGGTTGTACCTGCGTTTGCACCTGTGGTTGTACCTGTGGCTGCTGTTGCTGTTGCTGCTGCTGCTGTTGCTGCTGCTGTACCTGTGGCTGCTGTTGCTGGGTTGGCTGGCTGTATAAACTCATTATGTTTTGCTTTGTTGCTTGCTGCGCCAACGCCTGCGGGTTTGCCTGCAGTATGCCCTGCAACTGCTGCTGATGTTGTGGGTTGTTTGGGTCCAAATACTCCTGCCCGTTTGAATCCACATACGACACCTGGCCAGTCACTGGATCCGTGTACTGGTATATCTGCGGTTGCTGCAACTGCTGTTGCTGTTGTGGTTGAAACTGCCCCGTGGGTATGGCGCCATTCGAGCCAGTCCACCAGTCGCCCGAAGGAGCGGGGCCAGAACCGAGGCCGGCGGGGCCGGTTCCCGACGACAGCGACGTTGTTGCTGACGCTGTGGGCCGGGGCCGTGATGGCAAATCAGGCGCGGTTTCCTGTCCGCTGGGGTTGGTTCTCGCGTCCTGCTCCAAGATATCCAAAGCCCGATCAATGCTGCCATTGGCTAGCAAAAGACTCTCCAACACGGCGTCGCGGTCGGTATACCCAAGGGAAATGACCCGTGCCGTCTGGTTCGGGAACTGGGTGTACTCAAACGTGGTCAACTTTCTGTGCGACAATACGGGGATGGCATAGTTGCTCACGGCACTATTTGACCTCAGCCTCCTCGACGTCGACACGGCGTCGTCTTCAGAATACTTTGAGTTGCGGTCGTCGTAGTCGGCGCTGTCCACGCTGTCGTCGCGGTACTTTCCGAGAATGTACTTTTCTCGAATGTATTGCTCCACGGCGCCGACATCATCGTCGCCGTCAAACGGGAAAGGTACCCGCTTGGGATTCCACCGCTTCTTGGCTCTTTTGTTCCCCACCCTTCGAAGCGACTCAATCTGGTCGTCGGTCCACTTGTCCAACGTCAACGACTTTACCTTGGAGATCTTGTGGTTGGGCGGGCCCAAGATGCGCCTGTGCACGGACGCACAACGGCCGCAGAGGAATATGCCCAAGTTGTACGACGCCCAAGTGGGGTGGGGGTTGCCGCACTCGCCACACTTGTTTTCGTTGCCTCTGCTGTTGACAACATCAATCAACTGCTTTGCAATGTTCTTTTGCTGTTTCCTGGATGACATGGTGGTGGACGTGGCGTGGTTGTGGTGCGGAACTGAAGTGTAATTTTTCCTTTTCCTTTTCCTTTTCTTCTCCCCCCCCGACTGGTTGGTTCGGATACGCGATTTTTCTTTTTCTTGTTCTGTTTCTGTCTCTACAAAAGTTTACAAGTCACAGCCTGTCTGATCAACCCCTCGCGACAGTCCAAGTGCAACTCGTTAACATCGATGTAGACGTCCTTGAAATACTCGGAAACGTCCTCGGCCCACACCTTGCGCATGGTGTCCTTCAACTTCTTGCCTTCAAGCGGGGTCTTTCTCAAGTACCCGCTGAATAGCGAAATGTGTTTGTGCTTGTAACTTTCCGCAATCTCTGCCCCGCCAAACTCGCGATTCACCGTGGAGAGCACGCGCGAGTATTGCGAGAACAACTCAGTCACATCCGGGGTATGCTTCAACCTCGCGGTGAGGAACAACATATCCTTCTTGGGCGTGTCGGCGAGCATAAAGTTGCCAATCTCGAACCGAATCACCCGTTTGGGCTTCAAGATTTTCGCGAGCGGACCCTCGGGCTTGCTCTCGGCAATCAACCCCGGCGGTATTTGCACTTTGCCAAGCTCAACCACCAACCGCTCCTGTACTAGCTTCAACTTGCGGTCCACGTCGATCGAGTTGTTGAGCGTGATGTGGTACTTTAGCGGCCGCAGGGAGTCCTTGTGCAACGGCACCCACTTGTAGTTCTCCGCGAGCTGGGGGTGGTGGGAGAGGATGAGCTTGCATGCCTGGTCGAGCTTAAACACGGTTTGGTAGGAGGCGTTCCAATTTAGGTACGGGAACACGCAGGTTGTGCGCATGTTCTTGACGGACTGGTACTGTTGCAGGTAGATTTCAATTTCGGGTGGTGGGGGAAGCACTTCTTTCTGCTGTTGCTGTTGCTGCTCCTGGTGTTGCTCCTGTTGTTGTTCTTCTTCTTCTTCCTCTTCTTCTGACGAGTACTGCTGAAGTAGATCCATGGAGTGTTTATAGAAACGTTTGAAAACTTTCGCGAGTGATGAGGGAAACTACTGAAAGATATGTCGCATCAAACAGCTTACTCAATTAGGAAGTCTAGATTACAACCGAATAAGGTGTCTGCTCACCACCGGGATTGTGCACGGCAAGTCCGATACACTCGTGCCCACCCAGCACTGGTGCTCCGGGGCATCCATGGCCAACATCTTGAACGGAACCAGAGTTTCCACGCCCTTCTTTATAAACCTCTTCCCGTCAAACTTGTACGTCAGCACAATCATGGGCGGAACAGACACACAACTGGGCCGGTACTGCATCTGAATCACTTCTCCTGGTCTGACACTACAGCTAAACGTCAATGTGGTCGTTAGCGAGTACCCCACCTTGGCGCCAATGGCGGCACTAACGGAACCCGATAGACCAATGCGCGGTAGCCCGAGCCACACGTTAAAGGTGCTCTCGGCCGTCGCCTCCATCGACGTCGTGATTGCCCGCGATATGCTCCCGCCACTGTCAGAAAGACGGGACTCAAGGCAGTACGACGCCGGTACCCAGTCGAGCTTATCTCGCTCGGCCTCCGACCCTGGGTCTTCCTTTTGGAATGACATCCAGTGGCGGGTTTTGGGGTTGTAGACAAGCGAGGTGTTGGTGTCTTTGAAGAAAAAGATCTTGCTCTGGTCTATCTTGTCCAAATGAGTGGTTTGGAGGGCCGTCATCGATGCCACGGCATAAATGGTTGGCACCAGATTCTTTAGGGGCATGGTTTTTGCAGGTGTTTTTGCAGCCGCGTCAAGAGCATGGGGTTCGTCTAGATCAATCTGGAACATGGGCTCTGCGACATTGAAGGCAAGGGCAACCCCGGTCAACAACAACAAGGCCCACGGCACCATTGGTTGTGGTATAATCCCTTTTTGTCGCTTACACACAAGGGTAAACAGAACATACCAAAAGATGGCGTTGTCGCCACGTGACTTTTTCTTCGGTGGCTCCAATGGCTCCATTTTCGGTGGCTCCGTTTTTTTTCTTCTAGATTCTTCTTGCTGTTTCGGGAATGTTCTGGGCCGCGGTAGAGTCCTCCCCGGATTACAACCCCCTGGGTATATATATATATACACATGGTGGTGGTGTAGCAACCTAGCAACCTTTCTTTTCCTTCTTCCTACTACAAAGACAATTCACTATGGACGAAACACAATACACAGACAACGCATTAAAGATTGTTAACGATGCGACGCAGATCGCAAAAGACCAGTCCAACTCACAGTTGTTGCCATTGCACCTCCTCGCAGCAATGATCCCCACCGACGACGAGAACTCGACGCAGTACCTAAAGACGTTGATCCAGAAGGGGAGGTACGAATGGCCCGCGTTTGAGCGGACAGTGAACAAGCACCTTGTGAGGATCCCCTCGCAGTCCCCGCCTCCAGGCGAGGTGAGTTTCAGTTATGCCACGGGACAGGTGTTTACGCAGGCAAACAAGATCAAGCAGCAGCAAAAGGACTACTACATTGCCCAAGACCATATCCTCTTGGCATTGTTGCAGGACCAATCAATCAAGGACATTTTCAAAGAAGCGGGTGTGGCCGTGGACACAATCAAGAACCAGGCCATTGAGTTGAGAGGCGACCAAAGGATTGACTCGCGACAAGCCGACTCGTCCTCTCTGTATGAGTTTTTGAACAAGTACTGCGAGGACTTTACCGAAAAAGCGAGGGAGGGCAAGATCGACCCTGTCATTGGCCGAGAGGAGGAAATTCGACGCGTGATTAGGGTGTTGGCGAGAAGAAGCAAGTCCAACGCCGTGTTGATTGGTGACCCCGGTGTGGGCAAGACATCCATTGTTGAGGGTGTTGCGCAAAGAATCGTTGACGGCGATGTTCCCAATATTTTGGCCAACGCGAGGTTGTTTGGCTTGGACTTGGGTGCGTTGACGGCGGGGGCCAAGTACAAGGGCGAGTTTGAGGAAAGAATCAAAGGGGTGTTGAACGAGATTGTCAAGTCCAAGGAGTTTATCGTGTTGTTTATCGACGAGATCCACATGTTGATGGGCGACGGCAAGTCGGACGCGGCAAACTTGTTGAAGCCCATGTTGGCGCGCGGCGAGTTGCACTGCATTGGTGCTACTACCTTTGCCGAATACCGCAAGCACATTGCCAAGGACGGGGCGTTTGAGAGAAGATTCCAAAAGATTGACGTCCCGGCATCTACCGTCCCCGAGACTGTTGCTATTCTTCGAGGATTGCAGCCAAGGTACGAGATCCACCACGGGGTGCGTATTTTGGACAGTGCGTTGGTCACGGCGGCGCAGTTGGCGTCGAGGTACTTGACATACCGGGCGTTGCCTGATTCTGCCGTTGATTTGGTGGACGAGACCGCGGCTGCCGTTGCCGTTGCCAGGGACTCCAAACCCGAGGAGTTGGACTCGTTGGAGAGAAAGTTGCACCTCGTGGAGGTTGAAATCAACGCTTTGGAGAGAGACAAGGATGCCGATTCGGCGTCCAAGGACCGGTTGGTGTTGGCCAAGAAGAAGCAGGCTGAGTTGGAAGAGCAGATCAACCCCTTGCGCGAGAGGTACCTGCAGGAGCGTGCCAGTCACGACTTGTTGGTGGCCGCAAAGAGAAAGATGGACGAGTTGGAAATCAAGGCCCAGGATGCCGAGAGGAGACTCGACACGGCCACTGCGGCCGACTTGCGGTACTTTGCCATCCCCGACGTGCAGAAGCAGATTGAGGAGTTGGAGGTGCGCATTGCGCAAGAAGAATCGTCTGACTCCCACTCGTTGATCAAGAACGCTGTTGGGCCCGAGCAGATTTGCGAGACGGCTGCCAGATTAACCGGCGTCCCCGTCAGCAAGTTGTCGCAGGCCGAGAACAACAAGTTGATCAACATGGAAAAGGAGTTGGCCAGCGAGGTGGTGGGCCAGTCCGATGCAGTCAAGGCAGTGTCGAATGCCATAAGATTGACGAGATCGGGGTTGTCCAACCCCAACCAGCCGTCGTCGTTTATGTTTTTGGGATTATCTGGGTCGGGCAAGACCGAATTGGCCAAGAAACTTGCCGGGTTCTTGTTTGCTGACGAAAAGGCAATCATCAGAATCGACTGCTCAGAGTTGAGCGAAAAGTGGTCGTCGTCCAAGTTGTTGGGAGCGGCTCCGGGCTACATTGGATACGAAGAGGGCGGTATCTTGACCGAGCCGTTGATCAGACGGCCATACTCGGTGGTGTTGTTTGACGAGGTTGAAAAGGCAGCGCCAGAGGTGTTGACGGTGTTGTTGCAAATCTTGGACGACGGCCGGGTCACTTCGTCGCAGGGCAAGGTTGTCAACTGCTCCAATGCAATCTTTATTATGACGTCCAACTTGGGTGCGCAGTACATCAACGCCTCCAAGGGCAGCAAGATTGACGCCCAAACAAAGGAGTTGGTCATGGGCGCAGTCAAGGCCCACTTCCGGCCCGAGTTTTTGAACAGAATCACCCAGATTGTTGTGTTTAACCGGTTGTCGAGAAAGGCCATTTCCAAGATTGTGGGCATCAGATTGAAGGAGATTGAAGGCCGGTTCAAGGCGAATGGAAAGTCCATCTCGTTGGACGTTGACCCTGCTGCCATGGAGCACTTGTGCCGCAACGGGTGGTCGGCGGACCTTGGTGCTCGGCCATTAAACAGATTGATCCAGAGTGAGATTTTGAACAAGTTGGCGGTGTTGTTGTTGAGAGGACAGATCAAGGACAAGGAGGTTGCACGAGTTGTTTTGGGGGAGAAGGGCTTGGAAGTTTTGCCCAACCACGAGTCTGACGATGTTGACATGCAGGATGCTGTGGATGAATGGCAAGATTCGGAGGATGAGGACGACGACGACTATGCCGTGCTCGACAACGATAGGCTCGATTAGTGTATATAATTGAATGAAATATTGTTTTATGTTTTGCAAAGTGACTCACGGGTGTAAATAAACAAGAAAACCGATTTGAACCCGTGCACACGACTTCTTTTTTTTTCTTTTTCTTTTTCTTCTTTATAAGTTTGCCACTTCGCGATGAGTTTAAAACTTTTCCCACCATCATCAACCATGGCTTCTAGAACTCAATTTGAAAACTCAAACGAAGTTGGTGTCTTTTCCAAGTTGACCAACTCGTACTGTTTGGTTGCCGTCGGAGGCTCTGAGAACTTTTACTCCGCATTCGAAGCAGAACTAGGCGATGTCGTCCCCATCGTCCACACAACCATCTCGGGAACCAGAATAGTGGGTAGGATGACAAGCGGAAACAGAAGAGGCTTGCTTGTCCCCACGCAAACCACCGACCAAGAATTAATGCATTTGAGAAACTCCCTCCCAGACTCCGTCAAGATCCAGCGTGTTGAGGAACGATTATCCGCGTTGGGCAATGTGATTTGCTGTAACGACTACGTTGCGTTGGTGCACCCTGATATCGAGAGAGAAACGGAGGAGCTTATTGCCGACGTGTTGGGTGTCGAGGTTTTCCGTCAGACGATTGCCGGTAACGTGTTGGTGGGCTCATACATGTCATTGTCGAACCAGGGTGGGTTGGTCCACCCACAAACGTCGATACAGGACCAGGAAGAGTTGTCGTCGTTGTTGCAGGTGCCTCTTGTCGCCGGTACAGTGAATAGGGGCTCTTCTGTTGTTGGTGCTGGCATGGTTGTGAATGACTGGCTTGCGGTTGCTGGCTTGGACACCACCGCCCCCGAGCTCTCGGTGCTCGAGTCGATATTCAGGTTGCAGGATGCTCAGCCAGAGGCTATTGGCGGCAGCTTGAGAGACACATTGATCGAGACATACTCGTAGAGGGAGAGATCACCTTTGAGAGAAAGCGGTGTTTAATAGTATACAGCTCCTCTAGCTTAACAATTTGACTTCCGAATGGGGCAAGCGAGTGTGATTTTTTTTTTCTTCTGTTCCCCCCGTTCTTTAGCCAGCAGCGCGTGAAGGTAAGATTGTTGAACCCTCTCTTCTACAACACTTCCTACCCAAGGCACACATTTCATTCAATGGACTACTTTGGCATCACACGCGGATCTATTCGCGCTGAGGCGTTGAAGAAGCTCGCCCAGTTGACGGTTGCGAACGAACCGTTGAAAGAAATCAGCTCTGGCATCCAAAAGAATGATTTCGCCAAGCTCGTTAGCGCAACCCCCAAGGAATTCCACAAACGATCAATCAACGGCGAGAAGCTTTCCAGCGTCGCCATTGCACCCAAGGAGTACGAGGTGTTGGTTGCGTTGTGCGAGTCTACCAAGGAGCCCATCAAAGTGGCTTCGCAAATCAGGGTGTTGGTGGACAAGTTCAAGGTGTACTTGTTTGAGTTGCCCGACCAGCAGTTTAGCTACGGCATTGTTTCCAACTCGGTTACTGTCTCCCCATGGACGTTGTTGGGAGAGCGGTTGACCAGCGGGTTGATCAACTTGGCGCACCAAAACAACAACCAGTACTTGGACGAGGTGGTGGACATTTTACACGAGTTTGTTGAAAAGTATTTCGGCAACGTTGAGCCAGAGTTGACAAACTTCCTCACCCTTGTTGGTTTTATCGACGGGTTGACCAAGAATGCCAAGTTCTTGAGCTCGTCGTCCCGGGCACTCAAGATCTTTTACAACTTGGATGCTGCCATTGACAATGTGGACTTTTTGAGCGACGTGGAAAACTACACCGATTTCTTGTACGACGAGCCCCACAGCTACACCGCGTTGTTGGAGCGCGAGTACGTGATCAGCTTGTCCCCCATGTTGTACTTGGAGGGGTTGTCGCGGTTGATGTGCGCCATCATCAACGGCATTGTCAACAACCGCGACAAGAGCTTGTTGCACTTTATGTTGGAAAAGGTGGCCAAAAAGTACGACGCGATTGACGGCCCGTTGCAGGTGGGCAAGATCTTTGCCAGGGACGCGTTGGAATTTTCCAAGTACGACATGGACATTATCCGCAGCTTGACGGAATTGGCGTTGCGCAAGTTGGAGTTTTTGGACCGGGGCGAGACGTACATTGTGTACTCCACCTACAACCGGTTAAAGTTGGGGTACTTGGCCAAGAGCCACAACCTCCAGGTGTTGAGCTGCGGTATGTTTACCGACAACTTGGACCTCAAGACTGCAAAGAAGTTGTTCAAGTCGTGCAGCGAGATTAGAGACGTCATGTTGGACCCGGACTTGGGGTTGACCGTGTTTGAGTTTGGCTCGTTGTTGGTGTTCAAGGACGAGTCGGTTGGTCCTGCGTTGACCCGGGTGTTTACGTCGGTGATTGCCAACCCCAAGTTGAGCCCCGCGTACTGCTTGCAGGTGTCCAAGAGCGTGGGGTTGGGAAGCAAGCGGTTGCCGCAGGACTCGGTTGTCACCACAATCTACTCGTTGACCAACTTGTTGTTTGTCAGCAACGAAGGGTTGCAGTTGCCCCGGAGAATGAGAAACTTTGACACCGGCGAGTTTTCCCCCGCTTCTTCGAGAAGAACTTCTGTTACTTCGTTTTCGCAAGTCTTTAGCAAGGGCGCCGGGTCCAGCGAGCTTGACGAGAACGACTACCTCAAGGTGTGCGAGAATGCCATCACCGCAATCATCGAGGTGTCCCAAGCGTGCAACGACGAGTCGGTGCCGGCATTGGCGGTGACCATCTTGTCGCAAAAGGTAAACAAGATTGACTCTCCAATCGGGCCCTTGATCTTAAAAGGGTTGGCATGCTGTGCCCCCTTTTTGCCCGAGCGGGAGTTTGTTATTTTGGTGCGGTCGTTGAACAAGATGTCGTTTGACTCGTTGGAGAAAAAGAACCTCACGTTGCTCAACCACTTGAACGAGGCCAAGGTCACTCTTGCGGAAAAGTTGGACAGATTAAATCCGTTGTACGAGCTCTACCTCAACGAGTTGCTCCAGGCAATCATTTCCAAGGGCGACGTGCAGCAGTTGGAGCACCACCGGTCGCACGTTGAAATTAACGAGGTGGGAGACCAGATTGCCATTTACTTGCAGCCGTTGGCTGCGTTGTTGCCCGACGTCCACCTCGGCCAGAAGCCGTTGCAGATCAAGGAGACCGGCACCGTCAATTTGTTTAGAAACATCTGGTTCAACATGGTTGTGCATGGGTACAGCATCAACTCCAAGAACACCAAGCTGTTTAGCAAGGAGTTGGAGCGGATTGCGTACAACTCTCCGCCGTTGGCCTCCGAGGTGTCTTGGGATAGAACCGAGACCAGTATCGAGTTGAACACGGTGTTGAGAAGGGGGTCGTCCAACCACAACATCAAGGACCACAGACACCATTTGGGAGACATTTTCGAGGTGCACCGCACCATGTCGTACCCCAAGTTGATGTTTTTGTCGGCCACGGTGTTTGCCGAGTCGTTGCGGGTGAGAAGCGGCGACTGCTCCAAGATCTTGTACTACCTCACCGACCCCTCTGTTAATGCGTCGAGCCTTGGCAAGTACGTTGGCCACATTGCATTCAAGATTGTAAAGGACTACGTGCAGTTGGTCAACACCGGCGCCAACAAGCAGTTTGGTGCCGACCAGATTGCCGAGCAGTTGACCACCATGTTGACATTGTGCTGCCACCCGGTGGAGGAGTTGCAGGATGCGGCAATCCAGTGCTGCGACTTGTTGGTGGGCAAGGTGCCCTCGTCGTTGTGCCACAAAAAGAGTTTGTTTGCGTTGTTTGACTTGTTGACGTTGTTGTTCAAGAGCATTGCTGATGCCGATGTGCACGAGTACGAGCCAACGACTACTTTCAGGGCCCAGTGCACCGGTATCAAGTTGGAGTTGTCGGACGACTACCGGTGGAGAACCAGCACTTTTAACCGGTTCAACGACAAGGCCAAGCACTGGATGAAGATTGTTTTGTACAAGAGCAACGTTGACGTCAAGAGCTTGATCCAGTCGTACGTTTCTGCCAATGAGGAGGTGCACTACGAAACGCCCATCCAGTTTGGGTTGTCGTTTGCCTTGGAAGTTGCCGGTGGTTTGTCTCGCGAGTGGTCGGCACTCGGGTACGCCAACACCTCGGGGTTGAACACGTTGCCCAGCATCGTGTCGCAGTTGTCGTGGAGAAGCAACTTTGTTTCCGAGATTATGAACAAGTTGCCGTTGCGCACCGACGAGGAGACCGAGATTGCCTTTAGAGCAATACGGGAAAAGGTGTACCACACCAAGCGGGCCATCCCCGACAACACCCCCTCCAGCGAGGAGATTTTGAACTTGGTGAGCGAGATTGCCGGGTTGACGTTGCTCTGCGACGAGAACAATGCCGAGCTAGTTCGGTACATGGTTGAGATCCCGTTTGCCATCTTTGACCCCCGGGTGATGATTGACGCTGGCGGTGTTTGGTTTGCCGTTATGAAGGACCGGCCGCAGTTGTCCATGCTTTTGTTGAGCGAGATTGCCAAAAAGTGGGAGGAGTCGATCGAGTTGCGCAAGGGGTTGTTTTCGCAAGAGCTCGACATTGCCCACCCGGAATTTGACAAAATGGAGTACGCGCCAAGCAACCGGGTGTTTGTCAACAAGTTGGCCGACAAGGCTGCGAGAAGCTTTGCGCCGCACTTGGAAACCATCCGGTTGTTTGCCTCCAACTTTGAGGCCACGTTGAACCAGTCGGACCACTTGTTGAAGTTGTTTACGCGTTTCGTTGAGATTGGGCTCAAGAACTTGAAGATTGCCAGCTACCACCCCTTGTCCCGGCACGTTCGGTTCGAGTTGATCAAGTTTGCGTTTGAGGTGTTGAACTACCATGTCAAGCTTGGGTCGCGAAGCAGCGTCTATTTGACCGACTTGATCTTTGACGCCGCGTTGACCTGGTTCCGGCAAAGAAGCACTTATCCCTTTGGCGGCAACAAGCTCAAGTTCAAGAGCGAGTTGAGTTTGATGAAGGATGTGGTGCGGTTGGCGACGCACGCAAACACGAGCAACTTCAAAAAGACCATCTTTTTGTTTTTCATGGACGACGAGATTGCCAAGTTTAATGTTTGGTTGAGCAGCTTGAACCCGAGTGACACTACGGGCACGCACGTCTCGGGACAAATCAGCGGCCAGCACGTCATCAAGGCGTACGAGTATGACCCCATCCTTGCGGTAAACCTTGCGTCGAGGTACAAGTTAAAGAACTTGGACGAGTTGTTGCAGCTGTTGATCTCCAAGAACCCGTTGCCCGCCGTGTACTACCCCGACGCGGTGCAGTACTTTATTGGTCTTGATGCGGGCGCACACATGCCGTCATACCAGTTGCTCTTTTGGGCGCCGCTTGCTCCCATCGACGCAATCACGTTGTTCTTGCCGCCCTTTGGGTCGAACCCGTTTGTGTTGCAGTACACCATGAGATCGCTCGAGAGCCATGATGTCAACCTCACGTTCTTTTACGTTCCCCAAATTGTGCAGTCGTTGAGGTTTGACGCCAAGGGGTACGTTGAGCGGTTCATTATTGAGACCGCCAAGGTCAGCCAGTTGTTTGCCCACCAGATTATCTGGAACATGTTGGCCAACAGCTTCAAAGACGAGGAGAGTCAGGTGCCCGATGGGTTGAAGCCGGTGTTGGACCGTATTCAGACAAACATGTTAAAGTCGTTTTCCAAAACGGACTTGAGCTTTTACGAAAAGGAGTTTGGCTTCTTTAACGAAGTAACGGACATTTCGGGCAAGTTGAAGCCGTACATCAAAAAGTCCAAGGCCGAGAAGAAGGAAAAGATTGACGAGGAGATGGCCATCATCAAGGTTGAGCCGGGCGTCTACCTCCCATCGAACCCCGACGGTGTTGTTGTTGATATCAACCGAAAGTCGGGCCGGCCGTTGCAGTCGCACGCCAAAGCTCCGTTCATGGCCACGTTCAAGATCAAGAAGGACCTCGTTGACTTTGACGAGCACGGCAAGCCGCAAACGGTTGAGATTGAAAAGTGGCAGAGTGCCATTTTCAAGGTGGGAGACGACTGTCGTCAGGACGTGTTGGCGTTGCAATTGATCTCGATGTTTAGAACTATCTGGAGCAACGCCGGTTTGAACTTGTATGTCTACCCGTACCGGGTCACTGCTACTGCGCCAGGATGTGGTGTCATTGACGTGTTGCCAAACGCCACTTCCAGAGACATGTTGGGCCGAGAGGCCGTCAATGGATTGTACGAGTACTTTATCACCAAATTTGGACCCGAGAACTCGATTGAGTTTCAGCAGGCCCGGAACAACTTGGTAAAGTCGCTTGCTGCATACTCGATCATCTCGTACTTGTTGCAGTTCAAGGACAGACACAACGGTAACATCATGTACGACGACAATGGCCACGTCTTGCACATTGACTTTGGCTTCTGCTTTGACATTGTCCCTGGTGGTGTCAAGTTTGAGGTTGCGCCGTTCAAGTTGACCCACGAGATGATTTTAGTTCTTGGCGGTGGCGAGGAGACCCAGGCTTTTAGATGGTTTGAGGAGTTGTGTGTCAAGGGGTACTTGGCGTGCCGCCCATACATGGAGACCATTGTGCGCACAGTCACCCCAATGTTGGAATCAGGGTTGCCATGTTTCAAGGACAACACTATCAAAAACTTGAGAAGTAGGTTTGTTCCTGGCAAGAGTGATAAGGAAGCGGCGTTGTACTTTAGAAAGTTGATTAAAAAGTCGATGGAGAGTTTCTACACCAAGGGTTATGATGAGTTCCAGAGAATCACCAATGGTATACCATATTAGTTCTATAATTTTTTACAAACATTTCCTTTTATTCTATCTAAATATGTTTTTGCTGGGTTCGAAGTCGTTCTGCCGGCCGAGGTACTAATGGGGCCTTACGACCGCCGGCCTTGTTACTCTTTTGGGTGCTTTTCCTCCTCATGTCGCAACTTTTCCCTCCTCTTGTCTTAAACTTTTGCTGGTGCTGCCCCGGTACACTTGTCTTTAGCTTTTGCTGCTGCACTGCTGGTGCTTCCCGGTACACACACGACCACGCACTTAGACAAAAATTGCAACAACTCTTGTCTGTTCCCTCGCCCTCGCCCTAGGTCTTTCCCGCCCTAGTCTTTCCCGCCGTAGCGTCTCCCGCCTCGCATGCAAGCATGCTCGTCGGTCGACATGCTGGTCGCGTTAGAATAGTCGCGCTTACGCCCAACCGCCCTAACAAATCAGACAACTGAAGCTTAATCTCAGCAGATCGTAACAACAAGGCTACTCTACTGCTTACAATACTCCGTTGTACATGTAAGTCGTATGCAAAGGATTTATCCCCGCGCATTGTGACATTGCTATCCGCCGGCAAGCACGCAAAG
>JAJMCF010001012.1:0-21307 GCA_030585045.1 Zhuliangozyma parablackwelliae | reverse complement strand
TCCTCCTCCTCCTCCTCCTCCTCCTCCGCTGGTGCCTCCTTTCGCAATCGTTAATTTGGTTGCAGATGAATCTCCAATTAATCCTTTTTGACTCGGCGCACGCATTCTTGACTCTTTTTTCTTACAACCATTTTTTTTCCAGCATCACTCCTCATCGCAGGACCAAGAAACCACTGCCCCCACAACCCTTTCTTCGTACCCCACACGTGATGGACAGCAAAACCATTGGTATTCTAGGCGGCGGCCAGTTGGGCCGCATGATTGTTGAGGCCGCACACAGATTGAATGTCAAGACGGTGATTTTAGACGCACCACGCTCGCCAGCAAAGCAAATCAACGCATTGGATGAGCACGTTGATGGGTCGTTCACCGAGTACGAATCTATTGCCAAGTTGGCGGAAAAAGCCGACGTCTTGACCATTGAAATCGAGCACATTGACGTTGATGCGTTGAAACGGGTCCAGGAAAAGTTCCCTAAGCTTGAGATTTACCCCCTTCCCGACACCATCAAGTTGATTCAGGACAAGTACACGCAGAAGGAGCACTTGATCAGCCATGACGTGGCGGTGACTGAGTCTGTTGCCGTTGCCGAAAACACGCAAGAGTCGTTGTTGCAGATTGGCGAGCGATTCGGGTACCCCTTCATGCTCAAGTCGCGGACGTTGGCGTATGACGGCCGAGGCAACTTTGTGGTCAAGAACAAGTCGTACTGCCAGGAGGCTTTGCACTTTTTAAAAGACCGGCCCTTGTACGCCGAGAAATGGTGTCCCTTCACCAAGGAGTTGGCCGTCATGGTGGTTCGGTCGTTGGAGGGCGAGGTGTTTGCCTACCCCACGGTCGAAACCGTGCACCAAAACAATATCTGCCACTTGGTATACGCACCAGCACGGGTTCCCGACACCATTGCCAAGAAGGCATCCATTTTGGCCAAGAATGCCGTCAAGTCGTTTCCCGGGTGCGGCATCTTTGGCGTGGAGATGTTTTTGTTGGCCGACAATGAGTTGTTGGTGAACGAGATTGCCCCGCGTCCCCACAACTCGGGCCACTACACCATCGACGCCTGTGTCACGTCCCAGTTTGAGGCCCACGTGCGTGCCGTGGCCGGCTTGCCCATGCCCCAAGGGTTCACTGAGCTTTCCACCGGCACCACCAACGCCGTCATGTTGAACATCTTGGGTGGCGCCGAGCCCGACCTGGAGCTCGCCATTTGTCGCCGGGCGTTGGAAACCCCGCATGCCTCGGTGTACCTCTACGGCAAGACCACGAGACCCGAGAGGAAAATGGGCCACGTCAATATTGTGTCGTCGTCCATGGCCGACGTTGAGCGGAGGTTGGACTATATTTTGGGAACTAGTGGCGCCACCAAGATCCCGGCGTCGGTGGCTATAGGGGCACCACACCCGCTCGTGGGCATAATCATGGGCTCCGACTCGGACTTGCCGGTGATGTCGGCCGGAGCGCGCATCTTGAAGCAGTTTGGCGTCCCCATCGAGGTCACCATTGTTAGTGCGCACAGAACCCCGCACAGAATGTCGCAGTATGCCATCGACGCCGCCAAGCGCGGGTTGAAATGCATCATTGCCGGCGCTGGCGGCGCGGCTCACTTGCCGGGCATGGTTGCCGCCATGACCCCGTTGCCCGTCATTGGTGTCCCCGTCAAGGGCTCTACATTGGATGGAGTGGACTCGTTGCATTCTATAGTACAGATGCCTAGGGGGATCCCCGTGGCTACGGTGGCTATAAACAATAGTACCAATGCGGCATTGTTGGCGATCCGGATCTTGGGCGCCTGTGACTCAAAGTGGTTGACGGCAATGAGCCAGTACATGTTGAACATGGAAAACGAGGTGTTGGCCAAGGCGGAAACTTTGGAGGACATTGGGTATGAGGACTATTTGACTCAAAAGTTGCAAAAGTAGGAATGGGTCAAGGTAGCAGTTTAATGTACATTATAATCTAGTAGAACTGAAATGGTGGAAGATTGCTTGTTGAGGATGCTCGTGTATGGTTGGGGTGTGGGCTATGAGGAGATGTGGGGGGCTAAAACTTCAAGGTCTTGTTGACGCTCTTTCTCTTCTTTTGGAGCTGCTTCTGCTTATACCTTTGCTTAGACGAGTCTCTCCAGCCCGACGTGCTCACTTTTTCGTCCTTCTTGATGCTGCTCTCGCCATCCACATCCATCACCGATTCCTCCGTGGTGGTGCTATTCTTTTTCTTTTCGTCTTGTTTCTTGGTTTCTGCCGCCAATCTGGCAGCTATTCTCTGGCCCCGGGCATCAACAAACTTGGCAAACTCGCCCTTTCTCTTGACTGACTTGGCCAGTAACTTGGACTTTGATCTCAACGATTTGGCCATCTTTGTATTGTGTTTAATCCTATCTATTGATGAGATGGCATATATATTTAATTTTGTGTGTGTGTGTGTGTGTGTGTCTACATGGCTCATCGCAGGAGATCGAGCCCGACCCTAATTTTGACGTTAACACGTGATATGCGTGTGCGCGACAAAGCCAGCGCTTTGCACCAACACCGCAATACTGAAAAGCCACACCACCATTGAGACCTTCCCCCCCCCCTGGGACGAGGGAAAAAAAGTTTCAGGCTCAGCCAAACAGTATTAAAATTTTTCTCCCTTTCAATTCTTTCATTCAAAGACATTAATCGAAAATGTATGTTTGGAAGCAGAGCCTATATGACGACAAGAGAGGGCGAGAGAAGAGATGAATGATTGGGCAAGAGACAGATTGTGAGGCTGATCCGTGGCCTCTGGGGTCAAGACCCCATGAAGTAAAGAGGATGTCGAAATAGAGAAGAAAGACCAGCAAGCACAGCCACATCAACGACAACAACAGTCACTACAGTCGGCCACTGCAATCATCGCCACCACCACCACCACTACTACCAATTCGAATGGATTTCCCCCCCTTCTGTCTCCCCCCCTTCTGTCTCCCCCCCTTCTGTCTCCCCAGTTCCCCCTCCATCCCCATGTCGTTCCAACACTTGATCACCATACTAACTCCACTCTAGGGCTAACTTGAGAACTCAAAAGAGACTTGCTGCTAGCGTCATTGGTGTTGGTCAAAGAAAGGTTTGGTTGGACCCCAACGAAACTACCGAAATTGCCAATGCCAACTCTAGACAGGCTATCAGAAAGTTGTACAGAAACGGTACCATTGTCAAGAAGCCCGACACTGTCCACTCCAGATCTAGAGCTAGAGCTTTGCTCGAGTCCAAGAGAGCTGGTAGACACATGGGTTACGGTAAGAGAAAGGGTACCAAGGACGCTCGTATGCCATCTCAAGTTTTGTGGATGAGAAGATTGAGAGTCTTGAGAAGATTGTTGGCCAAGTACAGAGACGCTGGCAAGATTGACAAGCACTTGTACCACTCCTTGTACAAGTCCGCCAAGGGTAACACCTTCAAGCACAAGAGATCTTTGGTTGAACACATTATCCAGGCCAAGGCTGAGGCTTTGCGTGAAAAGGCCCTCAAGGACGAGGCTGAAGCTAGAAGAGTCAGAAACAGAGCCGCTAGAGAAAGAAGACAACAAAGAGTTGCCGAAAAGAGAGAAGCTTTCTTGGCTGAAGCTGAAGCTAACTAGACTTATGGTTGAGCTTGCAAATGCGTTTTGGTGTTTTGTACATTTATTCAGTATAGGTTTTGTAATTTATCCTCACCCCTATTGGCTAACCGAATACAGGTAATACGACTCTTCTTGTGCTGTAGCAACACATGTGGAATCGGAAGATGGTTGGTGCTGCACTGGGCTGGCGCTGTATAGGGCTGGCGCTGTATAGGGCTGGCGCTGCACTGGGCTGGTGCTGTATAGTGCTGGCGCTGCACTGGTTTCCAGGGTATATGTATATATATTGAATGTATCATATCCAGGATCCCCCCATCACAAGCGATGGCCCGGGACCAAACTAAACAAGACGGTAAAGATGGCGGTGCAGAGTATTATCAAAAACAACACCCACAAGCTTCTCTTCAAGATAAACTTGTAGATAAACGTCTCGCGCACCTTGATCAACGACCTTCCGCTGCTCCTGGAAAAAGTTTCCGAAACGCCAAACCAGGCCATGACGGGGTCGATCAAGTATATCGACGATATTAGAAAGTAGAACCCAAATAGGTAGGGAAGGATAATCACCGGTCTGAGGCCCTTTCGGTAGTTTAAAAACACAAAAATGAAACTGACCCAAAAGGCAATGAATAAAAAGAAAAACCCAAGAATGATTCTCCAGAAATTGGAATGGTTAATGTTGCGCGTGGCCATAAAGTCGAGGAATTTCGGCAAGTGGTCGTTTTCGAGCTTGTTAAAGACAAAGTTCTTGACATAGTTGAACACGTCCGGGTCGTCTCTGCCATCGACTTCAATGTACTTGATGATGTGCGCATTGAGCTGGTGCGGGAGGTCCAAGTTCTTTTCCGAGTCCTCGACAAAGTATTTGAGGAGCAAGTTGTGCGACGACTCGCGCAAGTTGTCTCTGGTGATGAAGGAGGTGCTGCCTGTTAAAGCGGGCGAGTCTTTGATGAGCCGCTCCAACAACGATGGGCTGATGGTTGAAGACCGCTTGGTGGAAAATGGTTTGGGCGGCTGGTCGAGCGGGGTGTGGATGTCGTCGTAGTCCTTGGCGCCGGGGTACAACGAAACGTATTTGGAGGCGTTCAACGACCGGTCGGCCAGGCCAATGTCCAATTGGTTTTCGTAGTACGAATGGTCCAGGATGTCGAGGATGTTGCTGTGGCTATGGTTGTGGATGAGGTTGCTACTGCTGTTGTTTGCGTGGTGGTGGTGGTGGTGGTGTTCGTCGTCTTCGAGTATCAACGCCGAGGTTGAGCTGACTCTTTGATCGTGTGGTTGACGAGGAGTGCCGCCCATTTTGTGATGCGAGAGAAAACTGGGCGACGATCTGGCCATGCTTCCCATACCGGGAGACTCCCCCTTGGCGTGGGTCGCCCCTGTTCCTGGGCTTGCTCCTACCCCAAATCCTGTCCCAATCCCAGAGTCGGCATTATACTGCTCAATCAAACCCTTCAACTTCGGATCGAGGTTGTCGAGGTTAATGTCGCCTCTCAAAAAGGCAGACAACCGATGCGAGTCGTTCTCCTCGAGGATATTATCATTGATGATCAAGTCGAGCAAGATTGACGAGCTCAAAGAGTTGTGTTTCTGGGAGCGTTCCGATATCGGGTTGGAGTCGCGAAATCGGCCAGAGGTGCTAGGGCTGGCTGCCACGGGTCCACCCAACGCTGGTGAGGCCGGCGCCCTAGACATTTGGTTGTACCCCGAGTGCCTGGCGATGGAGTCGCGCAACCCCTTGACGTAGTGCTTGCACAAGTTCAAGTGGTTGATCAAGTCGAACCAAAAGTCCAAGTAGTCGACCTTGCCCTCAACGTCCTTCATAAACTGGTAGAATGTGAATAGGTCAACGGGGGTTTTGGACTTGTTTGCGAGAATCTCCCCAAGGGTGGGGAGCCGGTTCAAGTGGAGGGTTTGGTTGGTGCCATTTAGGTTGTTGAGGTTGGATAGGTAGTGCGAGTTGGGAAAGTTCAGGGTGTATTTCTCGTCATACATGGTGTGCTGATTGAGGATGTGTGTGTGTGTGCTGGTAGCGAGTGGTTTGTAGTGTGTGTAGCGAACGTGGGTGTGTGTGTGAGTGTGGGTATATGTGTGCTGGCAGTGCTACACGGTGAATGGGGGTGGTGGGGGTGCGGCGATGGCTGTTGGATACGGCTTTATTGTCTGATGGTTTGGTGTTGATAGTGGGAACTGCGTCGTGGTAAAAATTTTCCCTCACTTTTGAAATATGCTTACGTAATATGTTTTGATTTTGGGTTCGCCTTTTGTTTGGTTGAGGGGGGGGGGGGGCTGGTCTTTGTTTCAAAATGAAAAGTGGTGATGAGAAGAAGAAAAGAGGAAAGGAGCAATTAACTTGAGATCTAGAATATGATGGACGGTGTGTATATGTGTCCTTCTATATGTATATCCACAACCAACTCTGATAGCAGCCCCAAATCTCTGGTCTCCAAACACTTGTTGTGATTTTACGAGGCAAACCCACAACAGCCAAAAACAAAAAAACAAAAACAAAAACAAAAACAAAAACAAAAAACAAAAAACAATTTTGTGCGCCGTCCGATTTCGTGTAATTTTGGCTTGTTTTGGGGGCTATCCCAATGCAGACCACAAGATGTAAACAAATGAGCATATGCCTTCTCAAGCACAAGTCAGTCAAGTGACTGTTTCTGGACCAGGTGTATACAGTCCACGCCTGTGATGTGCGGTGCTTGTGCTCTGTGCTTGTGCTCTGTGCTGGGTCGCTGGTGGTGAAAAATGATTGGTGGACATACTGGACATCTACTGAAACATTACACCATGTATGAAACAAGCACAGTTGCTTATACAGCCGAGGTTCCTAACTATATTGGGGAACAACTTTCTCTGAGACCCCTAGGAGGGTAGTGCAGGAGAATGTGTGGTAAGCTTCAAAGTTTTCCATAGATTTTGGACAAAAAACCTGTCAAAGTAGTTTTGCAGACATTGTTCTTTAACCCCTCTAGAAGCAAGTGAATTGGTCTTTCCCGCTTCCATCATTCAAACCATCTCCAGTCTCTCCTTGGTTGGTGCCACGGAATTGTACTTCATCACACGTCGATTCCCTGGTGCCGTGCACTCCGGTGGTGGAGGGGGAGAGGACACCTACCAAGAAAAAAAACGCTTCTAACCCCCAGTTGGCATATTCCGTGCCTTCTGTCTACACCTCCTCGCCATGGCATTCCTCGCGGCCAGCGTCGGCACGGCAAAGCAACCACGGATTTAGCACCACGTTGTTTGCAACACACACACACAATTTATCCCGAGCGGCACAAGATGAGCACCCTCTCCTTCTCGCCCCCCCCCCCCCAAAAGGTGTGTCACTATTGGAGATGCACGCGGTGATGCCTTGACAGTGATGGCCCGTTGACGGACGTGGGGCATATCCCTACAGAGGGGGAGGATGACAGCAACTACAGAGTGGCCCGGGAATTCTTGTTCTTTGTGTGAGACAATTTTTTTTTCGGTGCCGTGATTTCAAATGGCACTAAAAATTAAAATTCCGCTTTGTTTGAAGGGGGGAGGGCATAAAGAGCCAAGCATCTCATATCGCCGCAGCCAAGGAATATGACATACCTGGAATGGCAAAAAGGGTGGTACAAAGTTGACGCCGTAGGGGGCGTTTTAGATGTAGACAGCAAGGGGCCGTTGGGGGCACCGGTCAGTAAAGGGGGGCTGGGAACAGAGTTATAAATATGCCACGGATTTTCCTCATCACTTACCCAAATACTTCTTCACAACGTTTGGATTAAAACAAAGCCATATATATATGGCCTATAAGCTAACAATATACTATGGGACACGAAATGAAATCACAATAAAACAACGTCCTTGACGTTTCACAACAAAAGCTTCTAGAATGGAGTTGACCTCAATCACACAAAAAAAGCGCGAGCAACAGTTCCAGCTGTCACAACAACAACACCGCCACCACAAGACCACTTACTCAACAAGTTCGCCCTGCTTCACATAGTGCGAAGCGTGGGTGAAAAAGTCATTGTCAAATTCGCTCTTGATTTTGACGCTGTCTTCGCTGCAGGTGGAGCTAATTTCCCTTTCCAACTCCTCCTTGTGCATGACGGTGCCCTGGCACTCGCCCAACTCAATGTGGTTGCCCATCCACTGCGAGTTGTTTTCAAAAAACTGAAAACACCCGGCACAACGACCCGAGTACTGGTTGCGCTCATTCAGCTTGGTGCCTGGTGGGTAGATAAAGTGCAACGCCTTCAAATGGGTCTTGAATGTGTCTCGGCGCAGGAACCCGCCCGTGGGGTGGCACTTGGTGCCCAGGCTGCCATCGGCCAGGTAAAAGGGACACAAGAATGCCTTGGCCGAGTTGTGCTTTTTCAAGTGGCGCGTGAGGTAGCCCTTGACCTTGAAACTGGCGTCGCAGTGGGGACACTCGAAAATGTGGTCAACCAGGCCGTTCTTGGCAGTGATGGAGGTCTTGCGCACGGCAGTGTTGTTGGTGGTGACGGTGGTGGTGACGACGCAGGGCACGTTTTGGTTGTGACTGGGCTGGGGGGACTTTTTGCACCTCTTGGTGTACTTTCTCTTGACGGTGGCCATTGTCAATGGCAGTACTGGCGCCTCCGAGTCGGGGGTGGCGGTGGCAGTGGAAGACGACACCGACTCGTACTTTCTCTTGTTTTTGGAGGTGTGGTGGTGTTGGTGTTGTTGCTGCTGCACGTGCTGATGGTGGTGTTGCTGCTGCTGCTGGAGCTCAAATTGGTGGAGCTCGTGGTGGTGTTGCTGCTGGATGAGCTGGAGCTGGTGTTGAAGTTGGTGTTGGCTGTGCTGCTGCTGCTGCTCGGCAAACGAGTTTGGCGTCGACTTCGTGTACTTGCCGCCAAAAATCTCATCATCCAAGGGGCTGACAAAGGTGTCTACTGAGGATATGGACCCCGAAGTGTAGGCGTCAAAGTCGTTTTCGCCAGGCACAATCTTGGGAGCAAAGTCGTCAAAGTATGGCGCATCAAAGCCGTCAAAGATATTCTCTTGGTATGGCTGCTGGGGGTGGTCTCTGGCAAATGTCACTGTTGACTTGTTCATAATCTCAAACACATCAAGCTGATACTTGGGGCCCGTAAAGATGTCCTCGTTGAACAATCTTGGAGCCTGTGGTGCTTTGTGGTTGTGTTGGTTGTGACTATGTTGGGTGTGGGCTTCGAAAAAGTCATCAAAGATTGGCACGCTAGTGGTTGTTTGCTGGGGAGCAGCAAAGTCGTCCCTCTTGTCGGTACTGGCGGAGTTATTGGTCCCGGGCAAGTCGTACAACTCGATTTGGTCGGCGCCGCCAAAGCCCAAATCCAAGTCGTCGGCAGCACAATTGACGGGGCGCGACAATTGGTTTCTGGTCTGCTTCCCATTGTTGATGTTGTACACAGTGTTGATGGGAGGAAACAACTCCTTGTGCCGCTTTGTGCCGTTGATCAAGCGGTTGAGAAACTTAAACACGCCAAACTTGATCTTCAAGAGGTGCAAGTGGGTGAATGGCTGGTACTTGGCCGTTGTCGACGACACCGTATAGGGACTTACGTCCTTGGGGGGCAATATTCCGAGTGTCAATAAAAGAACCATGTTGTGATGGAAAGTCTAGTGGGCAAAATTGTTCAGTAGGGGGCAAGATATTACAGGTGCTACTAGTATCAAATATTAATACATGAATGGGTGATCCTTTGTTGTGGGGGTTTTTTTTTGGTTGTGGTGCTGTGGTATTCTACTGAGCAAGGGGTGATGAACAGTTGAAAGAAGTAAAATGTGACAGGAAAGTGGGATAATTTCAACAATTAGTCAAACGGAGTGAAACAGGGAGGCGGGAGACTATTGGTATATATGTATATCTCCACTCTCGCTATCTATCTATATGAAAATTTTTCCCATCCTTTTTTTAGAGACTGAGAGACTGAGACACAGGGACAGAGAAAGAAAAAAAATAGAAAATTAATATTTGGGTTTCCCAAATTTGTGACACCCACAGTTTTGATAGGGCAACCCGCAAATAAAGCCGTAACCTGCAAAAATGTGTGCAGTTTTATTTTGGTGCCGTACGGTCTTGCAGGTTGGGGGACACCCTATTGTGGAGAGAGCGGGCGGCAAGAATGAGGAGAGATTGGCATATACACCTTTTGTGGCCGGTTATAGGTGGCGGCTCTGTCTCTTGCCGCCACAGTGACCCACATCGCCGAAGCAACTGTGCCCGATCACAATAGTATCACCAGCAGCGACACCACCACCACCACTCTTGTCAGTGGGCAATGGGGGTGTGGTTTTTTTTTGACACAGTGTCAAAACGCCGTTTAACACCCACACCAGTCATATCTAACTTGCAAAATGAAATAGAAGAAGATGACCATGGATACCCCCCCTGACACCACCACCACCACCCCCTTAGCTGCTATCAGTGGGGGTTGGGACATCTGTTGTTTGGGGACGAGTCTTGTAAATTGGTCAGGCAACAGCGAGTCCTGTGTTGTCTTATCTCCTCTTTTGTTTGAGGGGAGCGTTGAGAGTTAGGAAGCATTGTTTTAGCTGTGGGTGTGTGGATGTTATTGTGTGGATGTGTGGATGTGGGTGGTGTGATTATTGTTTTCGTTGTCGGGATCGGCAGTGAGTCCCGGATACCCTCCCCGTGAAACAATAGACGCAACTGTTTGTTTTCATTTACGCTAGCCAAACTTTGTTTGTACTTGTGTCGCATTACTAGGAGGGGGGAGGGGGGGATACGCCCTGCTTTGTTCAGGTCCAAACAAAGCAGGTTTGGTTGTAAGGGGCTGACGAGCCAGACACACATCTTATCTTCAGATCAACCCACGGGTTTATCCTTTCGAAAGGGGTAGACACAAGACCGGTTGCAACTGAGCAGAGTAGGGGATAAAGAAGGCGAGCGAGGGTGAAATCAATTGACACATTTTTGGTTAAACCGCTACAACTTGCTCCTCAAAAGTCGCTTGCCTTTCTGGGGGGTGATTTATAGTTTGAATTTTCTATTTTTGCAGGTTGGACATCCCCCCCCTCCCCGTCGGGAATAATGGAAAAATATCAACTTTATCCGCATACTAGAAAAAGAACTGCCTACCTGATTGTTATCAGGCGAGTAGTTGCTGGTGATGCGTTGAGGGTATGGCTGTGTTTATTGTTCAAAAGAGGTTGAATCAATTGACGAGTGGCAGATACGTTGGCTTTCCATTTCGAAGGGCGGCGGAAATGGAAATAGCAGATGCGGCTTACACTGTTCTATTATCTTGCTCTTGTGTTCCTCGGCTCTTGTGTTTGGTTCCTGTGTTCGTTTGTTCGTTTGTTCGTTTGTTCTTGTGTTCCTGTGTTCCTGTGTTCCTCTTCTCTTGTGATCGTTGGTTCTTCTGCTCTTGTGCATCACTAGGTTGTTTTGCATCACTGGGTTGCATTGATGGTATTCTCCGATGGAGGTCCCGAGGACGCAAAGTCTTTCGCAATTTCACATTTATCGACATTCACCTGTGACATGATTGGTTGAAATTAGCCGCGGAAAAGTCTTTTTTGCATTTTCATTCTCCTGGTTTGCATCCCTTACAAATTGAATCAAGGTTTATTGGCTATGCACGATGCCAGCCTGTTGTGTGAATCGTGCCAAGATTTCACGGCGCTGCTGTTGATCAAGATACACAACAAACAAAACCATAACAAAGATACAAAGCCAACAAGCGTCTCCTACGATGTGGATCTTGTCTATACTGAGCCAAGCTCTTCCCACAGCGACTCGTGCCTCAGGGGGCTTTTGTGGCTATTGTTTGCTTACTGACTCAAAATCACTTTGTGCATGCCGCCACACAAAAACTGACGAATCCTCAAATTGTATTATATCGATCCGGTGCCGGTTGATCAGGCCACTCTCACTTTTCTGGTTCTCGGAAACAAACCCGAAACCTCAGTTTGATTAGTGTGGTGTCTTGCGAAGTGGGTACGGATGCTATTGATGATGGAGGGTCATACATGCAATATCTGGCGCATTCTTCTTCAAAAATGACGCCAGCATAGTCATCCTCAAATGCCCTTTAGTGATAGCAGTGTGTCCTGGTGGTAGTGATAGCATAACAAATCTCGACAGTGCTGATCAAGTGTAACCTCAGCTAGGCATTTTATAAAGCACAGAGTATACCAGAAGAGTTCCTGGCATGACCCAGTCACGTGATTCGGATGCAGATAGCGAAAGGAGAGGCAATACGGTTGAGTATACCCCGCAGCATCTTTTTTGTTGACTCTGATAACTAGGCCGCACTACAAGGGGGGGACATCAAATTTTGGAACAAGACCGGTGTAAGCATCTCAAGCACAACAGCTTTATATGTTATGGAGGCAATATATAGATATCCAGAATTTGTCCACTTTCAGCCAGCGTGTTTTTTTTTCCTCTTCTCATTCAACCAGCACTGAGTTTGGACAAACGGACGAACGAAAAAAAAAAAAAGGTCTGCTCAGCTTTTTTGACCTTTCGTCCATTCAATCAATCAATCAATCAATCATTATGTCCGCCTCATTAGACAAGTCATTGGACGATATCATCTCGTCAAGCAAGAAGCCAGCCAGAAAGAACACTTCCAGACCAGGTGCTAAGGCTGGCACCAAGCAAGTCAACAAGGTTGGCAAGAAAGCTGTTGGTGGTACCGCTGCCAAAGGCTCTGCAACTAAAAAGGCTGCTGTCACATTCAACAGACCGGCTAGCTCTGCTGCTGCTGCTGCTTTTGATTTGAGTTATGCTACCAAGGTCAACGTCTCGGGCTTGCCCAAGGATTTGAAACAGGAAAACATTAAGGTATGTTGAGTTTCAAACTCAAACTCCCACGATGCTGGCCATTGTGGGTTTAAAAAGAAGAAAACTATTTTTTTTTATGGGAAGGAAGGAAGAAAAGGGACTATCCCGTGGTGTTGTTTCGGAGCGTGTGAGTTGAGAACTAAGGCTCGACGGTGAGATGCTCGGTGTTTCTTGTGCTTGGAGCTGCTTGTATGATTCAAGGCTCCACAGCCAGTGACGGCGGATTTTCTGCATATCGTCACAGATTCTACCAGTTACAGTGGACATTTGCTCCTTTGCAGGGGATGCACCGCCATTTTTTCATGGCCTTTCGTGTGCAATATGTATACACCCCCCTTGCAACTGTTGGTGTATGACCAGGTGAATGTCCAAGACCGTTGTTGCTTTGCTTACCATGTTTGTTATTGTGCATCATAAAGAGGACGTTGCCGCATTATACCCCCGCCCACTCCAATTAAGTTTGTCAAGTGGGCACCTCCATGGCGGACGTTTTTGATTGATTCCGGTACTGTTCCTCTTGCAAATGACCAATAACACACACGCACATGCACACACGAGTTGGGAGCCAGTAGCCAAAAATGGCCACTGATTAAAAGGCATCATCACACACCACAGCACCACACTCGAAAAACCACAAGCAACAACCAATCATTGACCAACCAACTACATCTTCGAATGTCCCACCCCAACCCCAACCCCCCCTCCTTCTTCACCTCTTTCAACATCACACTAACATTTTTATTCTTGCAGGAATTTTTTCAGTCCCAAGTAGGCGGTGTTCAAACAGTTGCTTTGAGTTACAACGAAAAGGGCCAATTCAAGGGGTTTGCCACTGTCATTTTCAAGTCGGGCAAAAACGCTGCTTTGGCAGTTGAAAAGTATAATGGCGCCCCAATCGACAATGGCGCTTCCAAGTTGAAGTTGGAATTAATCATTGACACTAGCAAAAAGCCATTGGCAGCAAGAATTGCTCCAAACAAGCAAGTTGCTGCTGCCGCTGCCGCTGCTGTCAAGGCCAAGGCCCAGAAACCAAAGACTGCTGCCACCAAGAAGGTTATCAAGGATAAGAAGAAGGAAGCTGAAAAGAAGCAAACCAAGAAGCCAAGAAAGACGAAGAAGTCGCTTGAAGAGTTGGACCAAGAAATGGCTGACTACTTTGAGTCTTGAGTCACCTTCGGAAGCCCCCCCCCCCCGTTGGTTCCCATCCCGGCCATTTATTTAGTGTAGTATCAGTAGGACAGATTTAAAATAAAAAAAAGATATACTTTGTTGTTTGTGCTTCAAGTGTGTTTCTCTGCTGGCCCGCCTTGCGCGTTTTGGGTTGCGTGTCATGGCTGGTAAAAAAAACCCTGTTGATATTTCCAGCAGTTGTTTTTTTCCCACTCTGGACTATTTCATGTGAGACACAGGGCCACGGTAAGATCAACAGTATTTCACGTCGTCGCTACAACTTCACTTTCAACGCCACCTCTCTTCCATAAACACAGTCGCACACCACAGCCATCTCAGCCTTTACACATCGTCACCATGCCGAACATCGAATACATTGTCACCGCCGAGTTCCACGTTGACAAGGGCCCCATTATCGTGCACCAGTACCCCCACGAACTCCCCGGCATAAACAACCTATACTTTCTCCCCGAACTCATGCTTCCCGACCAGATACACAAACGAGATGAGGACTATACGTTGTTCTTGCTATATCGAAACACAAACACGGGCGAGTTCCAGTACTTGTTTGACAAGCGCATCTGCGAGGCCGACCCCTACTTTATGTACACAATCGTCAACCAGCAAATGGACGATGGGTTCAAGAGAGGCGCCAGGATAAAGTCGCTCTCTATCATCACCAAGTTGAGCTACTTTAAGAACTTCAAGCCGTTGTTGTTCATTTGCCTTGACCTCTACTTTAAGGACAACGGGTTGGGAATATTGAAGGAGTTGTACCGCGCCGTCAACGACAAGGATTTCCAGATTGCTCGGGGGAAAAACTCCATCTCCATGGTGAAGAAGCTCTTGATCACCTCGATCTTGGACCTCCCCATTAACGACAAGATCTACCACGACGAGACGTTTAGAAACAAGATCCTTGGTGTGGTTAGCAAAGACGCCGACGTCAACCCCGAGTTGTTTATCAGAAAGGACCTCAGCTTCAACTCCATTGTCAAGTTCAACAAGATGAACATCCCCATCCGCATCCCGTTGCTCAACTTGCCCGACACCATCGGCGACTACCTCAACCCCACCGACTTGAATTTTAAGCCCAACTTGATCAACTTGCTTCAGGCCAAGCTTGCCGCTGGGGGGTCAAGCCCCGAGTTGACGATATACGGCCCGTCCACGCCGCCCATAATCATCCTCATCAACGCCTTGCTCACGGGCAAGCGGATCTTGTTTTTGAGCTACGAAAACTCGTCCGGGTACATTATTGACTATATCCTCCTCGCGCTAAAGATTATCACGGGCGGCGGCATCCTCAGCGGGTTGCTTGCAAACTACAACGTCTTTCCCATGGTGGACGTGTCCAAGATTGACTTGCTTGAACAGTGCGAGTCGTACCTCGCGGGCACAATCAACCCGTTTTTCAAGCACAACGATAAGCTTTGGGACGTGATGTACGACATGGACGTGAATGAGTTTGTCATTAGCTCGCACGCAGGCGGCGTCGGGGCAACAGCATCCGCTGAACCCCCCGTTGACGGGTTCAGAAACTCCATCATCTCGGAAGACGCCAAGTTTTTGCTGAATTTGCAGCTTTCGTTGTTCAACTACAACGACGACCTCACGACGATCCAGTTGATTTTCAGGCGGCACATCAATGAGATTATCCGGATCTTGCTCAGCTCAAAGAACTTTATCAACAATCTATCCCCGCACAACAAGGACTTGATCTTGTTGCTCGATGGGATTGGGTACTACTGGAACAGCGACACGACAAAGTTGTTGGAGGTGTCGTGCTATCAGTTGGTGTCGAAAAAGTTTCAGGACTTGTTGTACAGCGAGAAATTGGTGTACAACTTGCTCCTACCCAACTTGTCCAACGAGTTGAACCTCATGATTGATTTGCATTTCCATTTGCAGAGCTTGAGTGTGGCCATGGGCAAGATCAACGAGCGGGAGATTTGGTTCAATATACTAAAGTTTTTGATTAGCGGCAAGAGTTTGGAGATTTTGTTGCTCATCACCTACCTCATCCCGCCCAGCTCGTCCACGAGTCTACAGTCGTCGTCGGCGCACGGCGGCAGCCTCACGATATTCGACAAGAACAAGGGGGTCGAGCTTCTCCTCCTAAACCTATTCAACGCCGACGACCAGGTAAAGTCCAACGTGATTATGATCCTCCAAGAACTCCAGGACAATTTCCTCTGCGGCTGGTGCCTCGACCAGTTTATCAAGTCCAACCTCGTCTACGAAATGGCCTTTAATGACTTGATCAACCAGTGATTCTTTTTTTGTAACTTTGTTTTGCTTTTTGTTTGGAAAAAGTACTTTAAAACCTTTTCATGTAGCCTATATACAAACCTATTTATTAATCTTGTCACTCCGCAGGGGCGAATAGTACTCCTTTTCCCTCTCGTCGTGTGCGCCAAGGTACTTCATTTTGAACAAGTTCCACATACTCAACCGGTCCCCTGGTCGTCTCGAGCTATATGCGCCCCCCAGCCCTTGGTATTTCAGCTTCCGCTCCTCGCCAAAATAGTCCAACGAGGGGTTGTTCTCGGGGAACCCGGGCCGTCTGCTGTTCAAGCCGCCAAACTCGTCCGAGTCGACGCGGGCATCGGTTTCGAGCCGGTGTCGCTGGTCTTTTTGCAACGCAATGTGTTTCTTGCCAATGACAAAAAGCGATACTGCCGTGGCGGCAAAGAAACCGAGTTTCTTGAGAAACGTAGACCGTGTTTCCGTGAGGCGGTTCATTGTGGTTCGATGTGGATGTGGAACTCGCAAGGAAAGAAAAATAGACAGAGAAAGGGAGGGGGAGGGAGCAAAGTCGTGTCTGTGGTAGAGTGTTTTGAGGCGCTACCATTTGGCGCTACCAACTAGCCGAAAGTGGGTATGCCCTCGGAACGCATGCAAAGTCGAGTGTGGGGTGTAACGGCAATGGATATAGATCGGAAGTGGGGGCAGGGAGATACTCGAAAATGCTTCAACTTTGGCCAAAGTCCTCTGAGTGACATATACACCATGATTTTGGCCAATATTCGACAAAATTGACAAAATTGATCAGGATGTAGATTCGCACCCGTGTCCACCAACACCCACCGGCCTACACGCAATAACTACAACAGTATGCCAAATATAGGATACACGAGCGAATCAGGCAATATCTTCCCCCTTGGTACCCCAACCCCCCCCGCAAAGAACGAAGAAAAAAAAATCATCTATGAAAACCAAAACAACAACAAAAGATACTGCATGTGACAACGACGGTTTTTTTTTTTTACCGTGGGATATATAAAGATTTGAAATCTCCTGACCCATCCAACCCGCGCGTCTCTTATATCGCAAACAGATACCCTTTACACCAAGTCGACGTTACCTTACCCAATGGCCGAAATTGAAGAGATTGCCCATGCTATTGCCGGCGCCGGCGGCGGTGCCCTCTCCATGATTGTCACCTACCCCTTGGTGACTCTCTCCACTTTGGCGCAGACGCAAGCCAAAAAGAGAGAGGAGAAGGAAAAGCAGCAGGTGGAGACAGAGACAGAGACAGAGACAGGGTCGGGGCCACGGGCTACCATCAGCCGCACCACGCAGGAAAAGATTGTCCATGCCTTGACCACCAACTCGTCGTACTTGGCTGCCAAGGAGATCATCCAAGAGAAGGGCTTGTTGGGGTTGTATTCCGGGTTGGAAAGCGCCTTGTATGGGATCACGTTGACCAACTTTATCTACTACTACTTTTACGAGTTGACGTCGAATGTGTTTTTAAAAGCCAAGACGTCGAGAAACAAGGGGTTGACCACCATCGAGTCGATAATAACCGGGGCCATTGCCGGCGCCGTCACCTGCGTGGGGTCGAACCCATTCTGGGTCGCCAACACCCGAATGATGACCGATAAGAAAAAGGTGGGCGAAGACAAGGCCTCGCTGTCGACGTTCAAGACCTTGCTTGACATTATCGAAAAGGACGGCGCTGGCACGTTGTTTGCCGGCGTGTTGCCGGCCTTGGTCTTGGTCATCAACCCCATCATCCAGTACACCATCTTTGAGCAGATCAAGAACCTCATTGTGGCCAAGGGGGGCAAGAAGTCATTCACCGCCGTCAAGGCGTTTTTCATTGGCGCGTTTGGCAAGTTGATTGCCACTGCATTGACGTATCCCTACATCACCTTAAAGGCCAGAATGCACATCAAGAAGAAAAAGTTGCAGAGCGCTTCAGGTGAGGAGGACCCCCAGTTGTCGATGATCCAGGAGATTAGAAAGATTGTTAAAGAGGAAGGGTTGGAGGGTTTGTACGGCGGATTGGCTGTCAAGTTGGTGCAATCGATCACCACTGCCGCGTTCTTGTTTTACTTTAAGGAGGAGTTGTTGACTGGATCTGTCAAGTTGGTGGAGATATTGAGAGTGTTGAGCTTGAAGAAGAAGGTGGGTAATTAGAATACCACCGAGGTAGCCGAGTAGATCGCGCCACATAGCTTATAGGGATACTCTACAGTTTGTTAATATTTTACTTTACCCATGAACGCCGCGGGATATTGTTGGTTCGCGTTTGAAAAACCGCCGATCGGCATTTGAGAATCCTTTGTTCCCGTCTCGGGAATCATCAGTTGATAGAGAGGGCGGCGGGGCACAAAACCCAACCATTCAACATCCATGGAGCTGTACCATGCCACCTGGTCCGGGGACCAACCCTCTGTCTTCTCCCACTCCCCCACCCTGTCACGTCCACCAGGGCTCCAATCTGCCTCTATTTTTGTGCTGTTTCATTTCAAATCCCAGCGGCTTTCAAATTGGGAATATTTTTTTTTTTTCGTCCACCCATACTACTTGCTCCTACATAAAGAAACGCAAATCCCACTTTGTCACCCCAAAAACCCTAGCACTTCACGCCCACCAGAATTCTAGCCCTTCTGTTTCCCTCCTCGCTATAGTCTCATGAGCAAAGGGTCATCAGCTGGTGTGAGACAGGTTTCCCGAAGGGCATGCCTATCGTGCCGAGAAAAGAAGATCAAATGTGACGGTGAGCCAATGAACACCGTCGTTGGCGCCGACGGCATAACAAAGATTATCCCGGACCATCCGCGAATGTGCTCCAACTGTAAGCTTATTGGCATAGAATGCACATTTGTCCAGAGCAAACGCGGCGGAAAGAGAAAGAAACGGGATATTGACGAAGAAACGTCAACACTATCAACCAACACCAGGGACGAGGCTGGCAGTCGAAACGACGACGGAGGATCCAAGGAAAACGAATCGTTGCGGGAAAGAAACGGGTCACATGTGCTGAGCAACCACTCACGCAAGCTGTACTCGCCTTCAACCTCAGCATCTCTCGCCACGAGGATGTATGACAGGTCTCCCGCCTCGCTGGTAGCAGGACTACCGCCATTACACGACTTCTCCAGACACGTATCGGATAGCGTACCACCATTGGGACACCACCCCCAACCTCCGCTTCATCTTCGCCATCCTCACCTTGACCACCACCCCCACTCGCTGCCTCCTCCGCCACCACCAGCACAGCCAGCACCAGCGGGTACATTCACACCGCATATGTATCGCTCAGACCATCATTACCACCACCTCCCGCCTCCACCGCCGCCACCGCCAGGAAGGTTCGGGTTTCCGCCGCCTCATGAACTATATGGCCCTCAAACATCAGCACCACCTCCACCGCCACCTCCGTTCCACCACGGTCCACCACCACCACCACCACCTCATCATCATCATCATCATCATCATCGCCACCACCCACCACCTCCCCCACATCATCGTTGTCATAAACACCACAAACACCACAAGTACCATGATCCGTACCGCGACGAACCAGCTCCGTATCCTCCCCCAATGTATGACTCCAGGTCGACCCTGTCCGAGTCACGGTCGGCGTCACCCAGTGACCACCAAAGTGGCTACGACTACGCAACGGGACCGCCATCGCCAGGGACTGTGCCAGGGACTGTGCCACCGCCCACGATGGCCAACTCGCATCGCGACCACGCTGGCGTGGGCCCCGCATTGACGAGCACCACTCCCCAGGCCGTCTCGCATGCCCCAATTTTGGATCAGCCTTTCTCCGAACACGATTTGGCCAAATACGACCTACCTCCGTGGGAAGTCCTCAACAAACTTTTCAACCTATACTACATATACAACCAACCGAGCCACCAGCTTTTCCCGGGCAAGCTGATTTTGGTGCAGAATTTGTCGTTAAACATAGACGCCTCGGTGATTCACGCCATCATATCCACCGTTTGCTTGCTTGTTGGAGAAGAACCCGACCCCTTGCTCAGCAGCATTGTTAGGAACGAATCGTTTTGGTTTGAAAAGATGTACAAGTTTTGGGACAACTTGAACGATATTGGGATCTTGACGTGCTACAAGGTGATTGCAAAGACAACAACCACCCGTTTTGACATGGACAAGCTCAACGAAATCAACATCAAGATGTGGGAGACCATACACAGCAACGACTATGTGGAGGTGCTCAGCCAAAAGCGGCTCGAGTTCCGCGAATCAAAGTGCATGACCCCTACATTCGGAACCCTGAGGCAGATTTACGAGCGCGAGCTTCTCCTAAAGCTTATTTGGACCTATTACATCAACCACATCATCTTGCTACGGTTCAACCAGGGGAGACCGTACTACAAGTTGTCCTCTATATTGCACGACTTTAAGTTTGACTACGAACGCGACCAGTACTCCAACAATGTCTTGTTGCCCATGAACAACGTCGACTATATCAGCTTAAAGTTGGTCAACAACCGCCCCAAATGGAGCCAGTTGTACGAGAAAAGCCATACCCCGTCAGATGGCGCCAGCTTGATTGTGGCGGCCAAGATATTCGAGAGTTTGTTGAGCCGGCTCTCAAACAACGACTTGACCCACGACAACTCAATATATTCCAGTGATTTCAACCTCGAGTTTTCCAGAAAGATCAAGTCACTCTACTCCACCGTGCACGAGGGAAGACAGCTAGTTGTCATCAATGTGACTTATTGGTTTGCCAACCTTGTTCTCTGCGTCGGCGAGGTGTTGCAGAATAACCATTTCCTTAGCGGGGTGATGGTGTTTAAAATGTTCAAGTACGAGTTCAAGTCCCGCGACAACGGAAGCGGACAGGGGGGCAACAACAACAACAGCAGCAGTGCCGAGCCGCATAGTGGTGGCAACAGGACCATGCCCTTGATTAGCGACGATCTATGCAGCGTGGAAGACGTGCCTGCCAAGCTCGAAAAGTTTACTTCCCAGGAATGGGGCTGTCTAGCCGAGTTGGTCAAGTCGGTTGGAGAGTATGTCAAGCTTACCGAGCTCGTACCCAAAGAGTATGCCGACTACAGCATTGTGGTGGGTCCCACATCGTTGCAGGAGCCCACGAGGGACAGTTTCAAAGACGTGATCAACAACACCGAGTGGTGGGACTCCTCCCAGTTGCAGTCCACCGTCAAGCAGTCGTGGCACAAGTTGCCGTTGTACACATTGTCCTTCTCCACGGCGTTGCTCTCGGTGGTTTGCAGCTTGGCGGTATTGACCAAGTTTGTCAAGCTTTCATGCAACAACGGCAAGCTCGTGGTTGAAACAAGCAAGGGAAGCCAAACGACTGAAATAGACGCGGATGAGAGTATCGAGACTGATTTCAGCCAGACGGTGATTTTGGCCCATTTGTCCACCTTGATTGAGTTTGTCAAGTTTAAGCTTCACTATAGCAACGCGGAGGTGATGAACAGCACAACCCAAAGGATGAACAGGTTGACCCAG
>JAJMCF010001008.1:3290-17710 GCA_030585045.1 Zhuliangozyma parablackwelliae | reverse complement strand
GACGACGACGACGACGACCTTGAAGACGACGAAGTTGTAGAGACTGTGGGCGAAGCACAAGACCCAAAGAGGCAAAGGGCACACGAGGGATCCAAGGTCCCCAAGGGGATGAGCGCCAAGGAGTACCGGACCATGCTCCGACAGTACGAAAACACCTACATCTCCATCTGGAAAGACATGTCGCGCAAAGACGGCCCCAAGGCATCGCGGTTGATGCAACAGTCGACGCAAGCCAAAATGATCAATCTGAAAAAGACGTGTGTGCTTGCAGCAAGAGAGGCCCGGAGATGGCAGCTGAGAAACACCAAAAACACCAAGGACTTGACGACAAAGGCGAGGAGAGCAATGAGGGAAATGTTCAACTTTTGGAAACGAAACGAAAGAATTGAGCGTGAGATGAAAAAGAAGCACGAAAAGGAGATTTTGGACCGCGCCAAGAAGGAAGAGGAGGAAAGGGAAGCAAAGAGACAAGCAAGGAAGTTGAACTTTTTGATTACCCAAACCGAATTGTACTCCCACTTTATTGGGAAAAAGATCAAGACGGATGAGATTGAGGGGAGCGATTCCGACCCCAGAATCAAGGCCCAGGACCGGTCGCACTACGACAAGTATGTTGACATTGACGGGTCCACTTCGCACGATATTCAGAATCTCGACTTTGACAACGAAGACGAGGATGCATTGCACCGTGCCGCGGCTCAAAATGCCCAGAATGCGCTTGCCAACGCCCAGAATAAAGCCAGACAGTTTGACAATAGTAGCACCGGCAATGGCAATGGCAATGGCAATGGTTCCAACAACATTGGTGATGAAGAAGAAGATGGCGATCCATTCACAAACCCCGACACCAACGGCGAGGAAATGAATTTCCAGAACCCTACGGGGATGGGCGACATCACCATTGAGCAGCCCAAAATGTTGACATGCACCTTGAAAGAATACCAAGTCAAGGGCTTAAACTGGCTTGCAAACTTGTACGAACAAGGTATCAACGGAATTTTGGCCGACGAAATGGGTCTTGGTAAAACGGTGCAGAGTATTTCTGTCTTGTCGTACTTGGCCGAAACGCACAATATCTGGGGTCCATACTTGGTGGTGACACCAGCGTCAACGTTGCACAACTGGCAGCAGGAGATATCCAAGTTTGTGCCCACCTTCAAGGTGTTGCCATACTGGGGCAATGCCAAGGACAGAAAGGTGTTGCGTAAGTTTTGGGACCGCAAGAGTCTTCGGTACGGCAAGGATGCGCCATTCCACGTCTTGGTCACGTCGTACCAATTGGTTGTTGCCGATATCGCCTACTTTCAAAAGATGAAGTGGCAGTATATGATTTTGGACGAGGCGCAAGCCATCAAGTCGTCGCAGTCGTCTAGGTGGAAGTCGTTGTTGTCGTTGTCCTGCCGTAACCGGCTATTGTTGACGGGTACGCCCATCCAAAACACCATGCAAGAGTTGTGGGCATTGTTGCATTTCATTATGCCCACGTTGTTTGACTCGCACGACGAGTTTAGCGACTGGTTCTCCAAGGACATTGAGAGCCACGCGCAATCAAACACCGGGTTGGACGAGCAGCAGTTGAGGAGATTGCACATGATTTTAAAGCCATTCATGTTGCGGCGGATCAAAAAGAATGTGCAGTCGGAGTTGGGAGACAAGCTCGAAATTGACTTGTTTTGCGAGTTGACCAATCGGCAAAAGAAGTACTACCAAATGCTTCGGTCGCAGATTTCCATTATGGACTTGTTGGACTCGGCATCGAGCAACGGCGGCGGCGACGATGCCACATCGTTGATCAACTTGGTGATGCAGTTTAGGAAAGTTTGCAACCACCCGGACTTGTTTGAGAGAGCCGACGTCAAGTCGCCGTTTTCGTTTGGCAAGTTTGCCGAGACGGGGTCGTTTTTGCGGGAAACCACCGACTTGGAGATGAACTATAGCACCAGGAACGAGATTGCGTACGGCTTGCCCCGGCTAGTGTACGACGACTTGCTTACCCCCAGCTTTAACAACGACTCGAAAAGCTCAATCTGGGAGCAGTTTAGCATTTACAGCCCCGAAAATGCCAGTTGTCCCAACTGGCTCGTGTCGGTTGACGTATCTCCCGGTGAATTGAAGGAGCTTTCGCGCAAGAGCGTGATTGAACGTGCCATTGACTTGCAGAGCTACAAAAACAAAAAGCTCAACAAGTTTGATTACCTATACGAGGGCGAGTACGTCCCGGCCAACAAACGGATGTTGATTTCTCAGTTGGAGGAACGCCACGCGTCCAATTCGGTACTATCAGATTTGTACTCGGTCCAAGAAAAGGTGTACCACGACATGTACATCAACAGCTTGGACCCGGCATCCACCCCCAAAGCCTCGGCACCTCCAGTTGACGTCAAGTGCTCGTCGATCCACTTTGCCGGCAAGCTCACCGACGCCATGTTCAACAAGAGTCTCCGGACGTCTTTGAACCCGTTGACATTGTCTACCGAGTACCAATTGATGAAGGACAGAGTACCGCTCGAGCAGTACCCCCACTCCGACATGTTGCCCCGGCCAATCAACAAACTCATTGACTATTCCAACATCCGGATGCCGTCGATGGACCGGTTCATTACTGAGTCTGGCAAGCTCGCGCTTGTGGACGAGTTGCTCGACAAGCTCAAGCGCGAAGACCACCGTGTCTTGGTGTACTTCCAGATGACGAGGATGATGGATCTTATGGAGGAGTACTTGACGTACCGCCAGCACCGGTACATCCGTCTCGATGGGTCGTCCAAGCTCGACGACCGTCGTGACTTGGTGCACGACTGGCAAACCAAGCCCGAGATTTTTGTGTTTTTGTTGTCCACGCGTGCCGGTGGGTTGGGTATCAACTTGACCGCGGCCGACACGGTTATCTTTTACGACTCTGATTGGAACCCCACCATTGACTCGCAAGCCATGGACCGAGCCCACAGGTTGGGGCAAACCAAACAAGTGACGGTGTACCGGTTGCTCACGCGCAACACGATTGAGGAGCGGATGCGGGACCGGGCCAAGCAAAAGGAGCAGGTGCAGCAGGTGGTGATGGAGGGCAAGGCCACCTTGGTGAGCAAGAAGGAGGAGAGCGCCAACAAAAAGAAGGACGTGGCGTTCTTATTGCTTGGTGGAGCCAGCGACGAGAATGAGGATGGCGAGAGCACCAAGAGTTCCGGCGCCGCCACGCCAAAGAGACGAGTCAGCGCCGATGAGGCGTTGAGCAGTAGGAAGTTGCAGGAGTTGTACCACGAGGGCGAGGGCGAGTTTCTGGGAAACGTTACTCCCGCGCCGTGAAAAAGATAGATATATATAAATAATGTATATGCCACTGGTAATGTTAGGTGCCGTTTAGGAGGTGCCGTTTAGGTGCCGTTTAGGTGCCGTTTAGCTTTGCCTCCAACTCGGACAAGAACTGAGGGGTGGGGGATATAGTGGATGGTGATTCCTTGTTGGTGTCGCTTCCCTCCACGATTGTCTCGGCGCTAGTTTTCGTCTTCAACACGCTGTTTTCGCTCTCGAGGCGGTAGATCCGATTGAAACTCTCCTCCAACTTGATCCGGAGCTCCTCTTTCAGGTACGGCGACTCCTCGTCGTCGTACTGGGTAGTGACATTGGTGCTGATCAAGTCCAGAATGCCGCTGACGTTGCTGGTTGCCGAATTGAGCGAGAATCGATTGGTGGAGTTTCGCAACACCACGCGTTTCCCATTGGTCAAACTGTCGAGCGCGTCCTTGTTGTAGCTCTCGTAGGCGTGTTGCAGCGGGTGGATGTTTATATAGTTGTCGTCGTAGGGGGGTTTGGTGGTAGACGGGTCGGATTTGGGCTCTTCAAACACGGTGAGCAAGCCGAGCTGCAACCCAGTAGAGAGCCGCTTATACTTTTTCTCACTCGGTGGCGGTTTCTGCATGGGTGATGGCAACGATGGTGATGGTGATGGTGGAGGAGGTGTGGGTTGTGGTGCGGTATTATTGTGGTGGTTGGGCAATGAGAACCGCTTCTTGAGGGAGGAGTTGTGGAACGACTTTAAATTGAATGGCTGGAATGGTGATGTGGGGTTGACGGGTGTGTTGCTGACAGGTGTGTTGGTGCTGCTGGCGTGGGTGTTGGTGCTGGACTGAGGCGATGCTGGCGTATAGTGTGGGTTAATCTCCCGGTTTAACTCTGCGAGCGACGACTTGTGAATCTGCTTCAATGCGTCGATTTCATCGTGAAACTGCTGAAATATCATCAACTTTTCATTCTGTTCGTCAACATCAACTTCCAGAGTCGACTGGTTGTACTTGCGAAAGAACTTGAGGTTGGTGGCAAGGTTGGCTGCTCTTGAAATCAACGTATCGAGATGCACCAGCAGCAGAGATGGTGTTACCCCATCCTCAACCTGCGCAATTGCTTGGGGTTGCGATTTTTCCTGTTGCGTTACCGCTTCGTGATTGGCAAAGAACCCATCGACATTCCGGAGGGTGGAAACATTGTCTTGGAGTGTTTCATGCACGAGCTGCAACTTTTGCAAGGCATCAGGCTGGGTCGTTTCCAGCACGTTGACTTCAAACTGGTCCATCAACTTGTACAAAAAGAACCCTCCCCTCTGGGGTTCATTGATTGTGAGCAATTGGCATACAAATAGCTTGCGTAGCTGGTTGAATCGGTTCATGCAAAACACCACATCATCAGTTGAGTCCTGGTCGTGGGTGACATGCCCCGATTCTTGGCCTAACATATCCAAGTTGACACCGTTTATCATCACATACTGTTCGAGGAAATCGCTGTTGAGAAACGGGAGTAGCTTGACAATCGACGACTGCAAACAAAGACTCAAAAACGAGAGGGCGTGTTGCACATGCAGACGCAACGGCTCGCCGCCTTGGTCGAGATTCAACTCGCCTCCCTTTAATCGCAACATGCACATTATAAGTCTTTTGTTGACTCTATAGTTGTGGATCAAAAAGTCGTCGAGCAATCGTAGGATCCGCGTGGTGGCGATGGTGATTTTAAACTTTTGCACCTTGATAAGCTTCATCGAGATGATGAGGATGCATTTAAACATCCTGGTCTGCGCTGCTCGGTTGATGCATTTCCGGTCATACAACTGCGGGTTATCGATAATCTGCTGCTGTTTGAGCAAGTAGATGATCAAGTGGAGAATCACAATCACGGCACTCATGTTGTTGTACTTGTGGTTGTAGAGTAGCTCGTACGCTCTGTCGGTGATCACCAACCTCGTTCCGTCGTGGTTCAATGTGTATACGAATGCATGGCCCCGGCGCACTGTTTCGACGTTTGCTGTTGCCCTCGTCCCTGCTCCTGTCTGGGCGTCCCCCCTCTTTTCCAAAAGATTCAACCCCTGTTCGTTCTTTGACAACACCATCGAGTCCTCTAGTAAGTTGGACACCACAAGCTGGTACTTGAACCTCTCCCAAAACAGGTCTAGTCGCCCCTCTAGTGAAAGGTACTTTTTGATAAACAATTCAAAGTTTTCGTCGCGGGGTGCATCCACCTCCTGGCGATCGAGCCCGCTCCGTCCATAGTAGTACCGGAACGACTTGTGCAGCGAAGTGTTCGAGACAGTGGACCCGCGCCTTAGTTTCTCAATGTATGCGGGCTGTGGCGGTAGGAAATCGTCGTGCCTGTAGTTGTTATTGCTCGACACCGTGGGGGAAAGCGCATCGTCAATACCCCAGTCCTCGACGCCATTGGCGGATAGATACGTGGAGAGCGGGTTTAGTCGCTCAAAGTTCATGGATGTGGTGTGTACAAGTGTATTGTGAGTTAGCGAGACCCGTGATGTTGACTGGGTGTCTCTTCTGGGGCGTTGTTGATTCTAGTGGGGCTAGGTTGTGTGTGGGAAATGTATTGTTTACAGTTGTATATATAAAACCCACTTTTCACGTGATATTTATTTTTGTGCCCTGTGCTAACCTTAATCTTTCCTTATGGGCTGACCCTTGGCCCCTTGCTCAAGCTTCGTATGCCTTTATAGTGTCGTCAGCAGTCTTTGCGGCCGATTGCGGGTTGACCCCAGTGACGATCTTGCCATCGGTGACGGTAAAGTTGGACCAGGGCCCATCGGGCAACACGTACTCGGCACCCACCTTTTGCGCCAATTCCGCAACCGTCAACAATCCCTTCTCCTTCATAATGCCAGCCACCCCCACTATCTCCTCACCCTCATCGGTAAACCCGGTGATTTTCTTTCCCTTGATGATGGGCTCTCCCGTCTTGGGGTCGTTCCAATTGTCGAAAAAGATGGGACCATGGCACACGGCACTAACCACCCCGCCCCGCTGGTAAGTGTCAAGGGCAATCTTGTGCAACGATTCGGCCGTGGGGTAGTCAAACAAGGTACCGTGGCCGGCGGAGGCAAAGAAAATGTCGTACTTTTGGTCAACAACGTCAGCGGCCTTTTTGATGTTTTTGATGGCAACGGAGTATTCGGAGTTGGCATCCTCGTAGTTGGCCTTGACGTCGCCGGTCAAAAAGTCAGGGGTCAAGCTGTGGTCGTCATAACCAAACGTGCCGGTCTCAGAGGCAAAGTCAACTTCGTACCCCTTCTTTCTGAATTCAACAAAGGGTTCAAGCGCCTCAGTGATGAAGAGACCGGTTTTCTTGCCGTCGGCGTAGAACTTTTCGTGGTATGATGTGATGGCAATGAGTGCTTTGACCATGGTGTTGCTCAATTGAGGGGTGTGGATTGGATGTGGATTGGATGTGGAGGGGAGGGGAGGGAAGAGGGCCTCTTTTTTATACACAGCAATGGTGGTAATAGGGGATCCCCTTTGCTGGCGGAAATGCGATTGCTACGAGATATTTTTCCACTGCCCGTATATACTCCCGCTGCCGCAATGGTAGGGGGCAGTTCCAGCTGGTGATGATTGCCGTGCTTACTAATGTAGCAGCAGCCTTTACGAGGTTTCGGCTGGCAGAGGTCTCCGCTTCCGGACGCTTTCCATCCACGTGCCACAGGGGGAGGGGTGGCAAGGGGAGGAGAAGTAAAGCGAAAGGGGCATGTCACATCCCCCAAAAAGAAAGAGATTTGATATCGAGTTGTGCAAATGCTATTATGTATACTATGAATCAAGCAAACCCGGGTCCAGATCCCATGGAACTTAACCAGTCTGTCCCAAACGTGTTGGCTATACTATCTTCCTCCCCCTTCTTCTTTGTCAAATTCTGTTGCTGTGGCTGCCCCTGTAACTGCTGCTGCTGCTGCTGCTGCACTTGCGCTTGTTGTTGCGCTTGTTGTTGCTGCTGGATATACTTCATCCTCTCCTGCTGTAACATTTGGGGGTTATTCATCTGCGCTTGCTGCTGGAGCGGCGGAGGCGCCATAGAGCCTATTTTTTCCAAATCATCAAGATTAAACAACGAATCGTCGAGCAAATCGGGTGGAAACTGCTGCACAAGGCCCGGCCCTGGCTGCTGCTGCTGCTGCATGGGTAGAGGAGGAGGAGGTGGTGGTGGTGGTGCCAGCCCCGGTGCTGGCGACAGTAGGTGTTGCATCGATTGGGGTGGCACACCCTGTTGTAGGACTTGCTGCCCCGGCATTTGCTGGAACAAGGCATCAAAAGAAGACTTTCTCTCCTCCTGTTGCGGGACGGGGGAGAATGCAGGTTGGGGCTGGAACCCGCCAACACCGCCAACGCCACCTGGTTTCTGCTGTTGTAATGCTTGCTGCTGAGCCTGCTGCTGAGCCTGTTGTTGAGCCTGTTGCTGCTGCTGTTTCATCATAAACTGTTTCCTCTGCATATTGTTTTGGCTCTCCATTGCCATGAGATTTATTTGATAGTCATCTAGTGGGTTGATTGGTTGGGAGACCTGTTGCGGCTGTCTCTGTTGCTGCTGCTGCTGCTGCTGCCCCTGAGGCAATTGCCCCGGGGGAACCTGCCCTGGAGGCACCTGCTGCTGAAACTGCATTTTCAACTGCTGTAGCCTCTGCTGGGGTTGGGCTTGCAAATTCGAAGGAACCTTTCTTGGCGCACCCAGGATTGATTGTCGTCTCACTTGCTGCTGTTGCGCCTGTTGCGCCTGTTGTTGCACCTGCTGTTGCGCCTGTTGTTGCACCTGCTGTTGCGCCTGCTGTTGCTGTTGCACCTGCTGTTGTTGCACTTGTTGTTGTTGTTGCTGTTGTAGCATCCGCTGCTGAATCAACCTCTGGTGCAATATTGCCTGCTGTTGTGGGGTCAAGAACGACTGGTTAAGCACCTGGTTCAAGTTTGGGTTGATGCTCGACTGCATGGACCAGAGCAAACACCACCACTCGTAAAGAAAGGCGTCGTCGGTGGACCCCAATGCGAAATCTCCCGTGCTTGACTTTGGGATGTTGTTGTTGCACTCGCTCAACAATGCCTGTGCCGACTCCGTCATCCCATTCGCCACCATGTAGTTGTACAAGTGGGCTAATAGCAACTGCTGCGGGTCTTTGGCGGTTGTGTCTGAGACGCTGGACGTGCTCTTTTGCTGTTTGTTAAAAGACATGGTGGAAATAGCGCATGGGCGGGGGGCTATATGTGAATACTCGGCAGGGTGCAGGTGTAGGTGTAGGTGTGGGTGTAGGTGAGTATGTATATATATATATATATTTGTACACCACTCGCCTTTGTTTTCATGTGACACTGTGGAAAGAATTTTCTTGGTGGATGTCCAAGAAATCAATATTGTTTTGCAAACCAGCACAGTTTTATGGCGGAGAGGATTACACCACGCCTCAAATGGCAATGGTCGGCATCCACGCCTCGAGGGGAGTCACCAGACACAACGCCTTGAATAGACACTACGCCTCGGGGGGGGGGAAGACACAACCCCCGCCGATCTCTCCACCACCTCTTCCTCTGCCCCCACCCTATACTACACATTCCATCTGGTCGGTCATGTTCTAGAAACACCAAGCCACGTCACTCTAACCCGCGTAGTATCCCTTCGAAATCCAACTGTACATGTCGAATCTGCCTCACCCTGTGCTGGTTTATAATCGAAACAATGACGGGCAACTTTTCGCCCTCCCCTCTTTGAACAATGGCACTATAGCAGTAAAACTCTCGCCCCACAACGCCAAACTGAACCATCTCCTCTTCCATTTCGGCAGCATGCACCTCGATATCGTCAAACCATTCCATTTCGGCGTCTGCTCCCTTTTCAAAGCCGCCCGTCCTGAACCAAACCTTGGCTAGATCCACATTCAACCCCGAGCCAAGCAACTTTGTAAATGACTCTTTCAACGTCCAGAAATGGTTAAACTGGAAATACGTCCTCACCTGCTCCACCTCCTGCCTGTTGAATATCGGCTTGAACTGGTCCATGTAATTGACAGGGTCAATCTTTTGCTGCGAGTGGGACAAGTCGATGCCAATCGCGGCGGAAGTATAATCCACCGCCACTGCAAGTATATCGTTGGAAGAGCTGGAATTGAACGAAAATGGCTGGCCCGGTAGAAGGGGTTTACCATAGGCATTGTACGTAAACCGCACCTTTTCAAACGGACTACAATTGCCCTGTACAGCGTTGAGGATATACCTCGTCGATAGTGCAGACAATAGTGACTTGAACCGTTGGTGCTGGTCTCGTAGGTTTGCGATTTTCTGCTGCTCTTTCAAGTCGTTGAGCAACCGTAGCGTGCTTTCAAAGTTATAGTCGTCTTGTAGATACTCGATAAGCCCATCGCTGAGCTTTGTCGTGTACAACACTACACCTTCATGATGAATCTGAGTCATGGTTAGTCTACAATTTTTTTTTTCTTTGTTGTGTCTATGGCGTCTCTTGTTTTCTTCATTGTGTCTTCTGTTCTTCCTACTTGTTATCGCTCGTGTAAAACTTAAAGTTGGAGGTGCCGTCAAAGGGGTGGGCCCTAGCATACTCAACCGCTTCCAAAACCACCTTCTTGGCGCTTTCAAAGCTCTGCTCCGAGACTTGGAAATGGAACGCCACTCTTCCTGAGTAGATCTTGACGCCGTGCTTGTTGGAAATCTCCACAAGCTTTTGCGGGTTGATTCTGTTGGCCAAAATGTCAATAAACACAAAGTTGGTTTGCACGGGGTGTTCCAATACAATGCCATTGTCATCACAGAGCTTGCCCAATTCCTTGGCCCACTCGTGTGTTTTCTTCAACTTGGGGAAATTCTCGTCAATCGCCGTGATGGCCATGCTGGCCAACAACCCGCTCTGTCTGATCCCGCCGCCATTTTGCTTCTTGAAATGGTTGGCTTTCAAGATAAACTTCTTGTCGCCCACCAAAACTGTGCCCATGGGTGCCCCCAACGTCTTGCTCAAGCAAAGCGACACCGAGTCAAAATGTTTGCAGTACTCGCTCAATGCAATACCGGTCTCGGCACTGGCGTTCCATAACCTGGCGCCGTCGAGGTGCAATTTGACGTCATTCTGTTTGCAAAACTGGCTAATTCTCTTGATCTCCTCGAGCGGGAAGAGCATGCCGTGCAACGTGTTTTCCAAACAAATCAACTTGGTGGGCGCCCCGTGGATCTCGCCGTCGTCGGGGATGAAGTTGGGCAAGATATCGTCCTCAAGGGTCAAATGCACCCCGTTTTTGGGCTTGATTGGCTGCGCCATGGCTTGTGAAAGCGTTGCCAAGCCGCCGGCTTCGTGAAAGTACACATGGGCACGATTGTCGCAGAGCACGGAATACGGAGGCTGGAACAAATTGGTCCGGATGGCGATTTGGTTCGACAATGTCCCGCTGATGCAAAACAACCCTGCCTCCTTGCCGGTCAACTTGGCGACTTTTTCTTCCAAGGCAATGGTCTCCAGGTCTTCGTTGTACACCGCGTCTCCCAACGAGGTCTTGGCAAGGGATCGGATCAATGATGCTGTGGGTGTTGTGAATGTGTCGCTGCGGAACTCATTATGGGCGGGCGATTGCGCTTCAAAAGCTGACAAATCCATGGTGGTGGTTGGTGGTGGAGAAAGGTTGACATTTTTTTCTTTCATAATATTTGGTGCTGTGAGGAGAGCACAGACCACAGACCACAGACCACAGACCACAGACCACAGACCACAGATGCAAAATGGCCATAAACGGCGTTTAGTCCTTCTTCTCCAAGCACTTTTGGGGGAAGATGTCGAACGGGCGTATACTCCGGTGCTATCCCCCTACCACTGGATTCACCTGCCTAATTCGGCGTGTATCTGCCAGGGCTCTTCTACACCCAAGAAAAAAAATGGGAGAACCGTCTGCAAACGGCTAAGGGGCATTGCCCACTACCGCACCGGCTGCCCAACCTAGCCCATGCCTACCAGCGTGCATTACACCACCATGCTTCCCCACTACTTGACCCTCTGATTGGAGAGGGGGGGGGGGAGCAAATCACCGCAAAAAGATAAAGCAGATTTTTGCGTTATCAGAGTTGCGCGTTTGGTTACCTAATTCGGACAGTTGATTTTTCCTTGACTTTTCATCCCCCCCCCCCTCCCCGCCATATAAATAGCCAGTCGTTCTCTTGCTGTTCCCCCATCTTCTTCTTCTTCCTCTTCTTTCTGTTTCTCTCTCTACACCACTCACCAACAACCACCCTACCCTCCCACAATGACCAAGATCCCCTTAGAATACAACGTCACCTTGCCAGACGGCCAAAAGTACTCCCAGCCATCGGGGTTGTTCATCAACAACGAGTTTGTCGAGTCCAAATCGGGAGCCACTTTCGAGTCGATCAACCCCGCCACGGGTGAAGTCAACGGCAAAGTGTACGCCGCCGAAGCTGAAGATATCAACTATGCCGTGGCAAGCGCCAAGGAAGCATTCAAGTCGTGGAAGAGAAAGACTGGCGTCGAGAGGGGCCGGGTCTTGTACGCCATTGCCGACGAAATGGAGAAGCAAAAGGAGTTGCTCAGTGCCATTGAAGCGTGGGACTCGGGAAAGACCAAGAAGCAAAACGCTCAGTACGATATTGACGAGTGTATTGCCGTTTTTAGATACTATGCCGGCTGGGCCGACAAGATCCACGGGCAATTGATCCTGCAGGACCCCAAGAAATTGGCATACACCATCCATGAACGTATGTACAGCACACACACAGTCGTTTCTCCTCTCTTGTTTGATTACTAACTTGTCTTGTCTAGCATATGGCGTTGTTGGTCAAATCACCCCATGGAACTACCCAATACTTATGCCTACTTGGAAGATAGCGCCAGCCATTGCCGCTGGGTGTGTTGTGGTTATGAAGACCAGCGAGTTGACCCCCTTGAGTATGTTGTACTTGGCCACCATTTTCAAAAAGGCTGGTGTCCCCGCCGGAGTGATCAATATCGTTTCCGGCTTTGGTGCTGGTGCAGGAACGCCATTGGCCACCCACCCGGATGTCGCCAAGGTTGCCTTCACCGGGTCCACCGCCGTGGGCAAGCTTATCCAAAAGTACGCCGCCGACACCATGAAGGCGGTCACGTTGGAGTGTGGCGGCAAGTCTCCCTTGATTGTGAGGGCCGACGCTGACTTGGAACAGGCTGTGAAATGGGCAGCTTTGGGTATCATGTCAAACCAGGGCCAAATCTGTACCGGCACGTCGCGTATCTACGTTCATGAGTCGGTGTATGAAGAGTTTTTGACCCAGTACGCTGCGTTTGTCAAGAGCGACTACAAGCAGGGAACCATGTTTGACGACTCTGCCGTGGTTGGCCCGCAAGTCTCCAAGAGCCAGCACGATAAGATTTTGAACTTTATCGACATTGGCAAGAAGGAGGGCGCGCGTCTTGTCCTTGGCGGTGAGAAGAATAACGACGGAGACTTGTCCAGGGGCTTTTTCGTCAAGCCCACCATTTTCGCCGACGTTACGCCAGACATGACCATTGTCAGGGAGGAAATCTTTGGCCCCGTTGTGTCTGTTGGCAAGTTTTCCACCGACGAGGAAGCACTCGCCTTGGCCAACGGCACCCAATACGGTCTTGGCGCCGCTGTGTTTACCAAGGACATTACGGTTGCCCACCAATTGGCTGCCGACATTGAGGCTGGTATGGTTTGGATCAACAGTTCCAACGACTCTGACGTGCACATCCCCTTTGGCGGTGTGAAGATGAGTGGTGTTGGAAGAGAGTTGGGCGAGTACGGGTTGAACATGTACACGCAGGCCAAGGCCGTGCATGTCAACTTGGGCACCAAGTTGTAAGTATGTAGTTGTAATGTGATATTTTAAGAAGATAGTTGCAGAATCCTCGACCCTATCCGCCTATCCACCCACCCCCCTGGCCCTCGTAGGTCGAAACCACAAAGGTTGTGGTGGTCACTTGGGGTTCTGGTGGAAAGGTGCCATACCCGCTACCATCCCCCTATTCTCCCAAAATTACTCCTATTTTTTTTTGTTTCTTTCTTTTTTTTTTCTTGTCTCCCCCGTGATTCACAAGGCGCCCTGATTTTCACATCCATCTATATCAACCAAGTCCACACCGATGCCGATGGCCCACATTAGCGCTGTTAGTGACAGCGGCAACCCCGCCGCCGCCCTTACCACCACCGTCAGGGACAAAGATGCTGAAGCAACAAAAGCAACAACATACGGCTCGCCGTCGCTACTATCTACCCTCCACCCGTTTCTTGTTTCCAAAATCATCAACCATGTAGATCAGTATGATCTACTAAACCTCCTGTTGACATGCTCCACCATGCACACACTAGCATCCCAAAGGCTATACAACCGCGTTACCGTGATACTAAACGGCGAGTTTTCAAACACATACCGCGACAACCGCGCGTCGTACATCTCGGAGAACGGAATGACGTATATGGACACATCCTTGATCATATCGCCGCACCGCTTGCGCCGGTTTATGCGGTCGCTCAACGAAAACCCCCAAATTGGTAGGATGATCAAGTACTTTGTGTTTGACAAGTGTTTCCACGACGAAAAAGAACTCGCCGCCCTTCACTCGACTTTTATCCAGTTTTTCACCACCCACTCGTGCGAGCTCTCCTTTTTGCACATTTCGTATGTGGACTTTGCCGAGGGGATAGCGGATCTCAATACGTTTTTAACCAATGGCTTTGCCAGAAGAAAGATGTTCAAGTTGTTGCTCACGAAACCCGAGGATTTGTACGTGCCATTTGTGCCGCCCAATTTGACCAACTTGTTCTTTATGGTGGACGACGAAGATTTGGTAGCTATGGATTGTTCAAAACACCCCTACGATGCATTCAACTCATTGTTTACCATGACCTGCTCTACGGCAAACCAGCAAGGGTTGCTGATCCTCGACCACATCAAGTTGTGTTCTCCAAGCTTGAAGTTGCAGTTGAAGGCGTTGACTGTGTTTCATAGACACAAGGAGCTGCATGACGACGAGAGTGGGGACGAGAGGGAAGACGAGAGGGAAGAAGTCGAACCTGAAGACGAGGAACCGGAAGATGATGTGAATGGAGACGAACCTGAAGACGAGGAACCGGAAGACAACGAAATTAAAGACGGCCGTTTTGGGATAAAAAC
>JAJMCF010000985.1:0-15241 GCA_030585045.1 Zhuliangozyma parablackwelliae | reverse complement strand
TTCACCTTGGTTATGGCGCGCTTCAAGATGGGGACATACTGGTCTGGGGTCGAGGCTCCGGGGGGGAGGATCCTCGGTATAAACCCGAGCTGGATTATGAGCCGCACCAAGTCCTCGGAGGTTGCGGTTGCGGGCAAGTACTTGTCCAAGAATCCAATCTCGCCCATCTTTTTCAAGTCTTTTCTTGTTTGGAGAATCAACGCCGGTGGCATGCTATCGGACAAGGCAATGGGATCTAGGTCCGCATCGGATGAGCTGTATGTGTCTTCGTCGTCGTCACTGTCGTCACCACCATTGACGTCGTCGTCACTGTCGTCACTATCGTCATCATGGGAGAACATGTTGTAGCCATTATGGGGGTCGCTTTGGAGGACTCTCATGGAAGGCATCGACAATGCCTCCTCGTCCTCGACATCTCTTTGCTCTCCATTCTGCTCCTGCCCCAGGTCTTCTCCCAGCGTGTTACTCTTTCTCCTCTTTTTTTTCTTTTTCTTCATCCTTGGCGCCTCGTCAGCCCCATTGTCAGATGTGCTTATCTCCCCTGGTGCTTGCTCGTCTGGGTGCCGGATACGTTTCGGGCGTGGCGCGCTCTCGTAATTGGTGGTCTCCACCGTTTCTTTGCGGTGTTCAACCATCTCATATTCGCCAGACGAGTCTCCCTCAAACGGCCGCACCTTGAGTTTGTCGCTGTGCCTGGTTTCCGTGCTCAGTATTTTGGTGGTGGTGGTACTTGTCTGTTGACATGGTGTGGGGGGTCCGTCCTCGGATGACGAGTCAAGCAAGATGATTTCTTTGGCCATCTTTTGTGTTCACAGTCCACAAGCAAGAGTTGTCGTTCCCGCTGCACTCGATACAAGACGTGTTCCGATTGATGGTTTGCAGCAATACACACAGTGTGGGTTGTTTTGAATTTGGGGGTATGCCAACGGGGTTTTGGTTTTCGGTGACACACGCCTGGCTCCAGGAGAAGCAGTCGTGCGGATGGGCAAAGAATGGGATACACACAGAGAGAAACTGGAGGAGAGGAGCTGCTATAGCGTTGAGTGTCATTACTAGTAGGGCCAGCCCTGACACTTTCCCTCGCCTGTTGCTTCGCCTCTGGTGGCAGCATATTCTATTTTTAAATCGGTTTTGCTGGGCCTCCCACAGCCGTACATTGGTGGATCAATTGCCCACGCGCCACTGCTTGAATGAAAGAGGAGCCGAATAACTTGTTAGAGTGATAGGCACTTCTGGCGGCAGAGTAGCAGTACATTGGAGTACCCCTCCCCTTGACATGGCTTTCTTCCCCTTTTCCTCTGATTGCTTGCTATATATACAGTGTGTGCGCCTGGCGCGTTCGTTTGTGCCCCTCCTCCCCTCCCGACAAAATAGGCAAAAAAATTTTCAACAACATTCCCACTTTTCCTCTTGCTCCCCCTCTTCTTCCATCAATTGAGTGTCCCCCCAACCATGATTCAAAACGTTGAGTTCATCAGGACCCCTGCGGCCAAGAGACCGGCTCCTGCGTCCAACGAAACTGGCGTCTGGACCACCGAGTCTCCCACCATCCACAATGCTCCATTACCCGCCGACGGGCCCGGAAGCACCTCCTTTTCCAACACCATTTTGCTCTCGATCTTGACGCTTGTCCCCTGGTACGTCGTGAGAAAGGTTGGGTTGGGGTTCAAGACGTGGTTGGTTGTGGCTGCATTGTTGGCGGTCCCCATTTTGATGGCTTACTGGACGGTCATGTCCACGTTTTCGCCCCGTATCAACGAAAAGGTCAAGTACCCCAACAGACCCATTAGCTACTACTTGGACTTTCACACTGAAGAGTTGAAGGACAAGTACGAGAGGTCCAATGGCGGACAGGGCAAGAAGCTCCCCATTGAGACTTTCCAGGAATTGTTCTTTTCCGGTAAAGTTTCGTTCAAGGGCGACTGTTTGGACGTTATGGAGTACAAGCACGACTGGGCCACTTTCCAGTTTACCTTGTCGTTGTTTAGATTCTTTTTGTTGGGTATGATCCCCGAGGTTATTTTGCACTCCAAGTCGCAGGACGAGGAGCAAGTTCGAGAGCACTACGACAGAGGCGACGACTTTTACACCTGGTTCCTTGGCCCCCGGATGATTTATACCTCTGGTGTCATTGGCGACATTAAGCGCGAGGAAACCTTGGAGGAGTTGCAAGACAACAAGTTGAAGATTGTTGCTGACAAGATTGAGTTGCAGGAGGGTGAGCACGTGTTGGACTTGGGGTGCGGGTGGGGTACCTGGGCCACTTATGCTTCGTCGCAGCGCGGCGCCAAGGTTACTGGTATTACGTTGGGCAAGAACCAGACCAAGTGGGGCAACACCTTGTTGAGCGACTATGGCGTGTCCCCGGACCAATCGAGAATTGTTTGCTGCGACTATAGAGACGCCCCCAAGTCTGGAAAGGCCAACGGCAAGTACGACAAGATTACGTGTTTGGAAATGGCCGAGCACGTTGGCATTCGAAGATTCTCGGCATTTTTGCAGCAAGTCAGCGACTCGTTGGAGGACGATGGGTTGTTTTTCTTGCAGTATGCCGGGTTGAGAAAGAACTGGCAGTACGAGGACTTGAACTGGGGGTTGTTTATGAACAAGTACATTTTCCCCGGCGCCGATGCATCCACCCCCTTGTCGTTTGTCGCTAGCTGTTTGGAGTCGGTTGGGTTTGAGATTGTTAGTGTTGACAATATTGGCGTGCACTACTCGGCCACCTTGTGGAGGTGGTACAGGAACTGGGTCGGCAACAAGGAAAAGGCCGTCAGCAAGTATGGTGTCAAGTGGTACCGGATCTGGGAGTTCTTTTTGGCGTCTTCTGTTGTTGCCAGCAGAAACGGCACTGCCACTTGTTACCAATTTGTGTTGAGAAAGAATCTCAACTCTTATAGAAGGGTCGAGTATGCTCCATCTCAGCACGGATTGTTGGGACCCATTGCCAAGGGCACCAAGTGGGCCAAGGATGACGTCAAGTTTTACTAAGTAAAAAAAGTAGCTAGATAGATTGGTTCCTTTTCTTGAGTCCCGGTGCTTTTCCCTCTCTCTCTCTCCCACACCCCCACAGAAAACTCCGAGCATGTCCTGATTTATTTTCTTGGAAGACGCTGGAACGAATGGATCCGAATTGGATCCCAACAATTTTTGAGTGCCCGGGTATTGGTTGAGGTCCATGGTGAGGTGCATGGAGTGCATGCCTCCTCTGGCAATGGGAGGAGGGCGTTTGGGTGTAGAGGGTAGGGGTGGAGGGAGGGAATGAGAGGGCTGTTCAAACATACTCTCAACCCTCCCATTGCAGTCGAATCCTAGTAGGGGGTGTGGGCGTGTGTGGGCCGAGTCAAATGCGACATTTTATCAGCCAGTCGCATTCAACCGAGGCAGTGTGGTTATCATACCCGTGGAACCACTTTCTGGTGTTTGGGGGGTATTGGTGCATGGATGTTTTATCGGGTCCGATCAGCGCACAATCGCCCAGTGTCACATGGGGCGGCGGCGGCGCGGCTTGGAGTGTGTGAGAATCCTGCCAGAGTCAAAAAACAGGAGAATGTCTCCTATCTTCCGTTGACCCATTTGTGCGACATTCTCTCCCTCTCTCTCTCTCTCCCTCGCTCAGCTGACTCAAATGAACAAGAAACAGAAACAGAAAGAGAGAAACAGCGACAGTCAATCTGGGGTAAGGTCAACCCACAAGGAGAAAAATTTCACAGGTATTTCTTAGCAGTATATAAATAGGATTGCTTGTCCCCCACTTTCACCCCGGAGGTTTCTTAAGAATTTCCTTCTTCTTTTTTAAAGTTATCGCCAATCATGTCCTCTCCATTCCCAACAGTTGCTGAAAAAGTCAAGGGCGTCCAGATCTTGGGCCCTATCCCCAACAATGCCAAGCACATCTATAGCCAAGAGGCATTGGCCTTTGTTGCCACCTTGCACCGCGGCTTTGAGGCCAGGAGACAGCAGTTGTTGAACAATAGAAAGGAGCAGCAAAAGTTGAGAGACCAAGGGTTCTTGCCCGACTTTTTGCCCGAAACCAAGTACATTAGAGACGACCCCACTTGGACCGGTCCTCCCTTGGCCCCCGGGTTGGTGGACAGAAGATGCGAAATCACCGGTCCCACCGATAGAAAGATGGTTATCAATGCCTTGAACTCCAACGTGGCCACCTACATGGCTGATTTTGAGGACTCGTTGACCCCGGCCTGGAAGAATCTCGTTGATGGCCAACTCAACTTGTACGATGGTGTTCGGAGAAACTTGACCTTTGAGACTGGCGGCAAAAAGTATGCCTTGAACCTCGACAAGGGCAGACACATCCCCACCTTGATTGTTCGACCAAGAGGGTGGCACTTGAGCGAGAAGCACGTTTTGATTGACGGTACCCCCGTGTCGGGTGGTATTTTCGACTTTGGCATTTACTTTTTCAACAATGCCAAGGAGACGTTGGCCCGCGGCTTTGGGCCCTACTTTTACTTGCCCAAGATGGAGCACCACTTGGAAGCCAAGTTGTGGAATGACATTTTCAACTATTCCCAAGACTATATTGGCATTCCAAGAGGCACCATTAGAGGGTCTGTTTTGATTGAAACCATTCCTGCTGCTTTCCAAATGGATGAGATTATCTACCAATTGAGACAACACATTGCCGGGTTGAACTGCGGCAGATGGGACTATATCTTTTCCTACATCAAGTCGTTGAGAAACCACCCCGAGTTTATCTTGCCCGAGAGATCTCAGGTGACCATGTCGGCTCCATTTATGTCGTCGTATGTCAAGTTGTTGGTGCACACCACCCACAAGAGAAAGGTGCACGCCTTGGGCGGCATGGCGGCCCAGATCCCCATCAAGGAGGACCCCGAGAGAAACAGAAAGGCTTTGGAGAATGTCGCTGTTGACAAGTTGAGAGAGGTTACTCTTGGGTGCGACTCTTGTTGGGTTGCCCACCCCGCCTTGGTGCCCGTGGTGTTGAAGGTTTTCAACGAGCACATGAAGGGCCCCAACCAGATTGACTTGCCCCCCAAGCAGCCATACAAGGAAATCACCCAGCGTGACTTGTTGAGCCCCTTTGTTGCCGGAGCCAAGATTACCGAGCAGGGTATCAGAACCAATATTATTATTGGTATCTCGTACATTGAGGCATGGTTGAGAAACATTGGCTGTGTCCCCATCAACTACTTGATGGAGGATGCCGCCACCGCCGAGGTGTCGAGAACCCAGATTTGGCAGTGGGTCACCCACGGCGCCAAGACTGAGACTGGCAAGGTTATCACCAAGGCGTATGTCAAGCAGTTGTTGGATGAGGAGTATGCCAAGTTGGTCAAGAGCGCCAAGCCGGGCAACAAGTTTAAGCCTGCGTTTGAGTACTTTGCCCCTGAAGCATTGGGCGAAAAGTACTCGGACTTTGTCACCACGTTGATTTACGACGACATTACCACCATTGGCAGATCCTTGCCTGGTGAGAAGTTGTAAGCAGGGATGCTGCCGGGTAGCTTTCCTATATGAATTGATTTGTAGTCTTTTATTTATTCATTTTTTTGAAAAGTTGAGTAGGCCGCTTGTAGTTTGGAAACCAATGTGACTCACTGACAAAAAAGGGTGTATTAAACTTGCTCCTCTTTTGCTCCCATTGTGTGTCAGCACTGAGAGATATCTCGGCAATACCGTGATTACATGGGAATACACTGCGCCATCCACGGTCTTTACGTGGAATTACGCGGGCGCAATATACCGAGATACACGGTGATTACATGGATATACGCCATGGTGCCGGTGTTTCCGTTGTTTTCCAGAACAATTGTCAAGAACTTGGCTTTTGTCTAGATTCATGTAGGCGCAGCAGCGTGGTTGAGTCACATGAACGGACCAACATTGAGAGCAGCAATTGATTAGATGATCAGATAATAGACTTTCCCATTCCAGTTTGCCGCCCCTTTGCTGACATGATCGGTAGCACCCCCCTGCTGCAGGTCGTGTCGTTACAATTTCTGCCGCGCTTACAAAAGGTAAACGCCGAGCTGAGTAATCACCGAGAGGGCGCAAAATGCGAAAGCCGTTGCCACTAAAATTAGCACCCCCCCTTGTCTCAGTGTCCCCTTGCGCGTTAAGCCCATTTGCCGGTCTATCACACTTGTCCCACAGTACCCTCTTTCTTGCCTGCCCCATTTATCTCCTTCACCCATTGCCAATTGTTACACCCGAGCTCATTCGGCTGACAAAAAAAGCTCCTCCCCCTCCCCCCTCCCCCTAATGAGGAAGCCCTACCGTACGAGGGGGTGTGAGCAACCCGGCTCTTGCGGCCATTCGCTTCTTTTGCTTTCTTTTGTTTTTCACCCCCCCCTGATCACGTGCCTTAACTCCAGGAATGCGGCCCGCCTTCTTCTAATTTCCTAACTGCGCGGGTTCTGAGTAAGCAACCGCGTGAGCCGCACTCACCTCTTTGGGTAACTTCCGATTTTCTCAGCCGTTACGATGAGAGCAAAAAAAAAAAAAAAAAGAAAAACCCTTTACAGGATGACAAAGCTGGATTTGACTATATAAATAGACCCAGTTCCAGCTCGTCAATCGCGACAATAAAAAGTTCAACAGACATCAGCTTCCATCCACACATCATACCACAGCATCCCACAATGTATTACAGATTTGTTAGAGACAGTTTTGTGGGCAGAACCGTGTACCACCTCTCCCACCACAAGTACTTTTCCCACCCAGAAGAGAGCCCCGACTATATTGCCCCCGCCAAGTACCTTGAAGAGACCAAGGTCTCTGAAGATAGCGACAAGGAAGTTGACGTTGTTGCCCCCTCCGACTCGTCTAGTGAGAGCGTGGCCACCAAGGTTACCGACCATATACTAGTCACCTGGGACGGTGACGATGATCCAGAAAACCCGCAAAACTGGTCGACGTGGTCCAAGTCGTTGTTTATCTTTGAAATCTCCTTTTTGACTGCTAGTGTGTATATGGGCTCCGCCGTTTACACCCCTGGTATTGAAGAAATCATGGCCCATTTCAACATTGGCGTCACCGTTGCCACCTTGCCCTTGACCTTGTTTGTGTTGGGGTATGCCCTTGGCCCCTTGGTGTTTAGCCCCATGTCTGAAAATGCCGTTTTCGGCAGAACGTCCATCTACATCACCACCTTGGCGTTGTTTGTCATTTTGCAAATCCCCACGGCGTTGGTGGATAACATTGCCGGGTTGTGTGTGTTGCGGTTCTTGGCGGGCTTTTTCGCCTCGCCCTGTTTGGCCACGGGCGGTGCTTCCGTCTCTGACATTATCAACATTTGGAACTTGCCCGTTGGGTTAGCCGCCTGGTCCTTGGGTGCAGTTTGTGGGCCCTCGTTGGGTCCATTTTTCGGCGCCATCTTGACCGTCAAGGGCGGGTGGAGATGGACCTTTTGGTTTATGTGCATCATTTCGGGCTTTTCCTTGGTGACGTTGTCGTTTGCCTTGCCTGAAACTTTTGCCAAGACCTTGTTGCGCCGTAAAGCTCAGAGATTGAGAAAGGTTACTGGTAACGACAAGATTGTCAGCGAGGGCGAGTTGGAGAACCGTTCCATGACTATGAATGAGTTGATTGCCGACACGTTGTGGAGACCATTGGAAATCACCGTGATGGAACCCGTGGTGCTTTTGATCAACATTTACATCGCCATGGTGTACAGTATCATTTACTTGTTTTTCGAGGTGTTCCCCATCTACTTTGTCGGTGTCAGGGGATTCACCTTGATTGAATTGGGATGCACTTATTTGGCCACCGTTATTGGCATTGTCCTTGCCGCCTTTTTCTACATCCCCATCATTAAGCAATTGTTTACCAAGCCGATTTTGAGAGGAGAGCAAATCTTCCCCGAGGTGTTTATCCCCTTGGCCATTGTTGGTGGTATCTTTATGCCCTCGGGGTTGTTTATCTTTGGCTGGTCGGCCACAAGATATACTCACTGGATTGGTCCCTTGATTGGCTCGGGGTTGTTTGCCGCGGGTGCATTTTTGATTTTCCAAACCTTGTTCAACTATATGGGTGCCTCGTTCAAGCCCCATTACATTGCCTCGGTGTTTGCATCCAACGATTTGTTTAGATCGGCAGTTGCCTCGGTGTTTCCCTTGTTTGGCCGGTTTATTTTCAACAACTTGGCCACCGATAGATTCCCCGTGGCTTGGGGGTCGAGTGTGTTGGGTTTTATCACCACCGCCATGATTGCCATCCCCGTCTTGTTTTACTTGAACGGGCCCAAGTTGAGAGCAAGAAGCAAGTATGCCAACTAATATGCCGCAACTAATATAGAATAGAACGATTTTTAATTTACAACCATGTTTTGAAATCTTTTTTTGTAAACAACAATGATTGTATTAAGTGTGTGTATATAAAAAAAAGCTCTATAACAATGTTTGTATTAAGTGTGTGTATAAAAAAAAAGCTCTATAACTGTATCAAGAAACCCATTAAACTCGTAAACCGACACCAGCGTTGGTGTTTTGCAGCAGGATGCTCATTTTCTGATGGCAAAGCCAAAGAATTCGCCAAACAAGGAACCTTCAAACTTGGTGTCAAACTTGTTTGCGTTGGCTCTGATTTCTTGCATGATCTGTGCTTCCTTTTCGGCGGCAGTCAATTTGAGAATTGGAGCAGTTGGTTGAGAAATCATTGTGAGGATATATGAGACGGTGGAATGTGATGGTGATGGTGATAGAGAATATAAGAGATTACAAGTGGTACTTTTCCCACCTATTTATACTTTTGGAGCTGCTTAGAGACTTTTACTTCCATTGGACCATACCGCCTTTGACTCATGAGGGAATTTTTTTTTTTTTTTCTTCTTCTTGCACGCGAGGCGTTTTTTTGGTCAATGTGCAGCAGCAGTTGTTCCGAGTCCGTTCCACTGGACCGAAGCACCTGGGTCTTCCTTTGGTCCATTCGTTCTCGTCTCTGTCGTTGCTTCCTAGCAGCAGTAGGCACAGTAGAGGTTGGAGGAGCCTTTACGCTTATGTGTTGGTGCTCCTATGAGAAGAGAACCACCTACCCTCGTGTTGGTGCTCCTATGAGAAGAGAACCAGTGGCACTGTCCATTTACCCCTCTTTGAATTGCAGGAGACCCCCACCTGCCCATGTGGGAAACTCGAAGCAGCAGCCACACACAATCACACCACACACACCACACACACACACACACACACACACCACAAGAGCTTAAGACAATGGGAGATGCATCGCCCTTGACAAGCAACTGCAATCGCATCCCAGGTCTAATTTAAAAATTTCTTTTTTTTCTTCTTCTTCTTTGTCTTCCGCACCTCATTCGGCCGAAATCACGTGATGTGACTCCCGGGTGTATGGAAGTTGGAGACGGTACAGTTGGAGATAAGTGCACAACCAGCCATTGGAGATAAGAGCAGATAAGGGGTCGAAAGGCAAGAGGAGTTGCCACCTAACTCCATGGTGTGTGTGGGGGGAGGGAGGCAGCAATATTCTTCATAGCAGCCACACATCTACTGAATTCCTCAATTTTTAGCCGAATTTCTGTCCCAAATGTTGGGTGTGACCCACCTTTGTATCCTTGACGGGGTTGATGTTGGTTTATACTGTTCACCAAGAGGTCGCTCTCCGTTTGTAGTAGTCTTGTTGTCTTGTTGCCTTGTAGTCTTGTTGCCTTGTAGCCTTGTTGCCGCTCTGGCACTTTAAAAATATTGGCGGTGATTAACCATCTGGTAGCTCCTTCCAGCCGCACTTTTCCATTTCTGGAACTTTTTGCTTTTTTTTCTTTTAGAGTTTGGAAGAACACAATTTGCGGGTAGCGAGGTACACACCGGGCCCATAATCTCCACCTCTCGAATATCCTCTCCAAAAGTACCTTCCCCCATACGCCCTCTTAATTGGAGCAGCATTTGTTAGTACACTACCCACCAATTATTCCTGCTGGTGGAGCAAGGTCTCCATGTTCATGCCTCGGCAACTGCCCCATTTGTTCCCGTGGGATTTATAGTTTTCGCGCTATTGTTACTCTACAAACAATACCACATAATACCATCAACCGTTTCAACATGACATGACTAATTTCTACACACCAAGAATGGTCCCACAGCGCACTTTCCCATCAAACCAGCGGCCCAACCCCTCGCGGGGACTCACGGTAAACTGATGCTCGCAGGCAAAGATACACTCATTGATGCGGATATACTCTATCCCCCGATTGCTTTGCAAGTAAAACAACGCCACATGCTGCACCTTGAACCAGTCGTCAAACACGGTGGGATGAATCATGCCCAACCCGAGGTTGGGCGAGCCGCCCGCCTTGCTTCCAAAAATGTCGAGGTACTTGAGCGTGGGAAGCGACGCCACGAGGAATTGCAACCCCGTAAACTTGACGGTACTATTTACCCGTATGGACTCGAGCTTTGTGAGTGGAGAGAGTGCCTCATAAACGGCGGCGGGGACATTGTTGATGGCAAAGGTTGCCGAGTCGTCCATTTCTTGGTACACCTCGAGGCAGAGCCTAGTCAATGTTGCCGCATGGCTGAGCAACGCGCGCGTGTACACCAGGTACTCCTGCCGCTTGTATATGCGCACGTCCAACGCCGTGAGCGTGGCCGGGAGCGCCGCCACAAACTCCGGTAGCGTTTCTCGCACCTCAACCATGTCGAGCGAGAGCACCTTGAGCGAGAGGCGGGGCACAATGGCCGACAAGAATGAATAGTCCACGGCATCGTCTCTGATTTCAATCAACCCGCGCAAGTGCAACGTGTGTAGCCTTTCCAAGTCAACCGAGCGGGCGAGTATCTCGCCATCGTGGGGCGATACGGCAATGTCGTTGAGCGAGAGCACGGCGAGGTTACACAACCGCGGTAGCCTGCTCTTGGAAAACACGCTCCGCATCGACTGCGTGTCGTCAATGTTGTGCTGGTTGATCTTTTCATTCTGGTTATACCTCGACAATGCCAACACTCTCAATCTCTGGCCCACCTTGTCTGTATCACTGGTGTTGACAATCAAGTTGTTGACAATCTTGAGAAGTTTCTTGGAGTTGTGGAACGGCTTTATCTCAACCACTCTTAGATTTGGAAACCGAAGCAATCTGTAATTGTCCAACTCGTTGTCCTCGTTCAATTCCAGGAGATAGTTGCTAAATTTGATATTGAGAATAAGCGTCGTCACCAACTCTTTCCGCGGCAAGTTGTACAAAAACTCTAGCCGAAAGTTGTCATTCAACCACACGAGCCGATGCAAGTGGTTTAAGCTTTGAAAGAAGCGGATAAACTCCCGGTTGAGGTTGTAGTCGTAGATGTTTAACGAGTCGGGGAGGTCAACGCATTCGAAACAAGTGATGTGCGGGAGCAGCACATGCTCCTCCTCCTCTTCCTCCACTTCTTCCTCCTTCTTGGTCCGGTTGTATAGTTTGATAAACTTTTTCAAATTGTATGCGCTATTGATGTATGTGACCCCGGCAGTGTGGAACTCGGTGTTGAAGATGTTGAAGTTTGCATCAACAATGATGTGGCGGAACAACCGGGGCAACACCGCGTGGTAGATGGACTTGTTTGTCCTCATCAAACTTAGACACTCAAACTGGGACAAGTGGATGGCTACCCTTTCAATAATCTCCACCGGGAGCTTATCAAACGTTGTGGTTGTAGGCGGCGTTGATTCGCCCACGGCCAAAGTGCTCGTTCTTGCAACAGCCACTTCCCCCTCCAGTTCAGGTGTTGATCGGCTAACCTGTATTGGCGCTTTGCTGTACCCGATAGGCGCATTGAACAACAGCATGTTGGAGTACATGCTCATGGTGGTAACATGGGGTGGGGGGACAAGCCTTTTCTTACACTGCAACACAAAAAAGAGTGATATATGCTTATGTAAGCAGAGCCACAATGGCAGCAGTGTCCCCAAGCTGTTTCAATTGAGGAGATCATAGGAGAGGCAGCACCCACCGTACATCACCCACCGTCCATCACCCATCACCCACTCTATACAACTCTCCTTTTCCACATTCCAGTGGCACAACCCAAAGAGGTGAAACAAACAAGAAAAAAAAAAAAAAAAGAACGTCCTCACCACAATCTTTCTTTGTTTGTTACACCACCATCACCATCATCATACCCACTATAGCATGTCCACATCTGGCCAATACGACGAGATAGAAAAGAGATTGACCGAAGAAGTGGGCCACTTGTCCACCAGACTAGTCACAGCCGTCAATAAGCAGGTTGAATTGGAGGAAAATGTGCTACTCCTACGCAAGACCATCAACCAACTCAAGAATGAAAACGCGCAGTTGAAGGAGAATGATCTGAACTATAGGACAGTGTTGCCGAAATATATCAAGTTGCAAGACGACTATAAGGAATCGTTTCAAAAGAGGGAAGTAGCCGAGGCGGAGAATGCAAAGCTACAGGCTGAAGTCGAGGACCTAACGGCGAGTCTATTTGACGAGGCAAACACCATGGTGAGCAATGCAAGCAGGGAGACGTATAATTTCAAGGTGAAGAACAGAAAGTTGTACGAGGAGCTTGAAGAGAAGGATACCATCATCAACAACTTGCAGGACCAGCTCCGCGACCTCAAGGAGATGTTTTTCAAGTTGGAGGACCAGCAACGGATTATTCTCATGTCGGCGAGCGCCACCCCAAAGGTGGAACCACAGGAGTTTATCGGCGACGCTGAAATCAACAACTTGACCAAGACAGCCACCACGACCACCACTACTGCTGTAACAACCACCACCAGCAACACCACAACTAGCAATGGCAGTGGCAGTGGCAGTGGCAGTGGCATTGCCGCCATTATTGCCACAACCACCACTACTGTCGCCGAGGAGTATGCGTTGCAGCAATTGCAACGACCCGTTTACGCACCCCACGCCACGGCTATGCGTTTCGACTTGAACAACTTCAACAAGGATTTCAAGGGGTTTGTATACGCCTTGATCAAGCCCGACTTTGTGTTTGACCTCGCCCATTTAAAGAGCTTGGTTTACTTCAAGGCCGTGTGGCACAATGAATTGGAAAACTCGCTCGCACACATTCCATCGTTGCCGACGTCCACCTTGCTCAACCGGTGGCTGAAGAATAAAAACTTTTGGCAGTGGATGGTTGAGGGCAAGGTTTCCATTGAGCCCGTCAAGGGGGTGAATGAGAGTTTTAAGCTCACGTACAGAGGTTCGATTTCGTCGCAACACCCCGTGGCCAACACCGAGTCGTGTTCGTTTTGCGGCGAGTCGCGCAACGACAATTTGGAGCATTGCCGATTGTACAATTTAAAAGTTCTTGGCGACACCAACGACGAAGTGCTCGCCAGCTACCCCTTGTGCAACTACTGCCTCGTGCGATTGCGGGCATTGTGCGACTTTTTCGCCAAGATCAGGCTCGTGAGGTCCAACATTTTCAAATTGAAACCAAACGATGCGTTTGACCAGTTTGCCCACGTCCCGAGTTACAATAACTTTAGCAGTCAGTTTAAACGATCAACCACCACCACGTCGAGCGGCTCTGGCGGTAGCGGTGGCGCCAGCGGCGGAGCTTCGCCCAATGTGTCGTCCAGCGAGTTGATGAATGGCGATGTCCACCACGTTGCGTTGGATAGGACCGAAGAGACCAAGTTGGCCAAGCTCTATGTCATGCTTGTGCTAATCCGGCTAAAGATTTTTTGGGCCAAGCTTGGGTTTTGGGATAATGTGGAGCGGATTGACGAGATGAACTTGGACGAGATACACTATGAGGCGTTTGGCAGTTTGCTACCCAGAACCCAGGATGAGAGACCGGTGCAGGGGAAGGAGCCGGAGGACCACGAGGGACAAGGGGTTTCTCCGGGTGAGAATGCGAATGCGAATGCGGATGCGGATGCGGCTGAGGAGCCTGAGAGTGATGTGCATAGCACCTCCAGCGTGACGGGCGTGATACACAATGATGCCGATGCCGATGCCGAGGCTGTTCCCATTGATGAGGCTGCGACCCCGCATTTGAAGCCGCATCTAGACGCAAACGACGACAAATTGGACGACTCTGAGGGACAACAGTTTGCCGACTCAACCCAGCATTTCGAATCTGACGACGAGGATGTGGTTGCTGGAGAGGACGAGGGTGCACAAGTGCAACGGTCAAACTCAAAGAAGTTTAGCGAAAAGATCAACAAGGACTTGGACCAGACTTTGGAAATGCTAGCTGAGAACATGCAAGATTGCGATGAACAGAAACAATAGAGCGTGGTGTAGGAAAAAGCTGGCGTATAGAGAATCTACCAAACATTGAACCAAGAAATGACTCGCGTAGCTTGTAAATGGTCTATTCAGCACGATCTACATCTCTAAACATTTCGTCTACGGATGCGCCCAAATACACCTTCAATGTCTTTCTGGTGGCAGGGAGGATTTTGCACTTGACCAACGTCTCCTTCTCTCCACTGTCTTTGTTGATTCTATCATATGCCTGGAACCGATGGCAACCGCCAAATGCAAAGTAGTAGTTCTTCCCCGACTCCCTCACTTTGAACACGTCGACTGGAGGTAGTTCTCCCAGAGTGATGTTTTCCACGGCACAGGTTGCTGAAGCCATTGGGGTGCCGTTCAAGGTGGACACCATGGCGTCGATCTTTTGGTGGTCAAGCACGGGTGGGATGGGTCTCCTTATTTGGTCGAGCGGGACGTGCTCGATCTTTAAACCTGTTGATTGCATCGACATGGTGGGTATATGTTACTGTTGTTTGAGAAAAAATAAGCACATTGGTGTGTACTTATATAGAGATGCTCATGATCAGTCATCAAGTTGCTGTTCCAGACCTGACGAATCCCATGACGCATTTTTCAAATTTACGACACTGACAGTTGCGACATTGACTTCGGAGAGAGAGAGAGAGAGAGCAATAAGGAGATAAGAAGAGATTGGTCATGAAATTTTTCTTGGGAGAAGTCCGTTCGCGGAATTGTAGCACAGTAGCACCCAGCAAGGATGAAAGGGGGGAAGAGGGAAGAGGGAAGAGGGAAGAGGGATGTCCACAGTTGCTGCACGTGCTTTAAAACAGGTGCCGCATCGGTCTCTTCTTGACCTGCAAGCCTCAGCCTCGGCCCTTTCTCCCGAGCGGCACGATATTGAAACTTGGCAACACCATGATCCAGCTGCTAGACAAGAAAAGAGTACATCAATACTCATACCACGCTCTGTCCATGCTTGTAGCTTCCCCCCCTCTTGCTCCCTCTTGCTCCCTCTTACTCCCTCTTGCTCCCTCTTGCTCCCTCTCCCTATCAGTTTCATCACCGGGG
>JAJMCF010000970.1:1932-18895 GCA_030585045.1 Zhuliangozyma parablackwelliae | reverse complement strand
GCCGGTAGATAATATCACATGGTAGCATCTTTAAATTCGCACAGGATAAAGTGTGAGTGGTGTTTTTTTCCAGTACCTTGGGTAGGAAGGCAATCCCATTGGACACTTGACGATACAAAGCTGAGACATTTCACTCTCCACCCCCAAACCAGACCAGACCAGAACAGGTCCAAGCAAACATCCGTACTCGTGTGGCAGCTTTTAGCGCTTTGTTGGTCTGCGACATTTTTTTCACCCTTTGGCTCTCCTTCCCCCCTATTGGTCCTGTGCCACCAATACGAAGAATAGGGGGGAGGGGCAGGAAAAGATTGGGAGGAGCCGAGAAATAGGGGGGGGGGGGCGTGTCTGTGCCTACAAGATTGGGTCACGCACGACAAACTATTTTATTTGTGTTTCGTTTTGCTTTCACAGTTCTAGACGTGCTCGGGTATTGTTGCAGTTTTGTTGTTGCAGTTTTGTTGTTGCAGTTTTGTTGTATGCAGTTTTGTTGTATGCAGAGAGAAGAGAAGAGAGAAGAGAAATGAAGTGAAGAGAAGAGAGAGAGAAGAGAGAGAAAGAAAAGGGGGAGAGGGAGGGAGAGAGAGAGAGGGAGAGAAGAAGAAGAGAGTGGTGATGAAATTTTGTGAGACATGCAATCAATTTAACCAGAGTGAGGAGGCGGCCCCATGTGTTGATTTGCGTTGACGCAAATCAAAAGCCACAGGAGTCGCTGTTGTGAATCAAACTGATCTAGGCTACACTCACATCCCCCTTTTTCTCATCCCGCCCCCGTTTTGTTCTTTTTTTTATATTACTTTTCTGGTTGTAACCTAATCAGTCACTCGACAGGGGTACCAGGGGTGGCGATATCGGTTGTGGAGAAGCTGGGTTGGATTGCCACGTGAAATGAGCTGTATACCCCCTTTCCCCCTATTCCCAATTGCATGGATTGCTTGGCGCAAAACTCATATCGTGATCTACCCAAAACCACACACTAAAAAGAATGGTTCCTCCATAGCCAACAGTTCCCCCAACTACTTGGTGTATCCAAAGAATCAACAATGTGCATTATTCTGTAAAAAAAAAAAAAATGAACCGCTACTGAAGTAACCACTCCCTCTTTCTTTCAGCTCCCATTCAATCGAGGCTCCGGCGCCGGGGCAGCCACTTTCCCGCAAGCCCAGCAAACCTCAACCCCAAGCTGGCCGTCAGGGTCATGCTCACCTTTGTCTTTGTCTTCAACCTTTGCGTCACCCGCAGCCGGTGCACCATGGTGACGGTGTGGGGGACCCAGGGTCGTCTTGAAAACACCCCAAAGTCAGCAATGTACCCCTTGCTCACGAGGTTTCTGATGGCCCGCTTGATACGTCTCCACCGGCGGGTGCGTGTGATGCGCGGCGGTGGTAGTGAGCGCATGCCTGCTGTGTCGGTAGGCAGAGCTAGATTAAAGCTAGTGAGTAGAGAAAGATGTAGCAGACGACCTTGGCAAAGACACGTTTGAGAAGCAATGTGGCGGTGGTGTTAGTGGTGGTGGCGGTGTTGCTGTTTATGTTTATGTTGCGTTTATGTTGTCTTCTCTCTGGTTATACCACCATACATACCAAAAACGGGGCATATCGATTTATCCCCACCGTTTCGCACCCACTCACTGACTATAAGTTCCAACCCGTGCGCTACCACATCGCCAACCGAAGTCAAAAATTTTTTCCCTTCCCCCCCCTCTGGCAGCTCCATCGCCATGACTAACAAAAAATTTTAGCCCTCTTTTCATTCCCTCTGTGGCATAGCCAAGCACCCAACACTACCAAAGCCCAAGCCATGTCATCCATCGACGACGTTCCAATTGAAGTCTCCAAAGTATTCGACACCATCTTGGTGTTGGACTTTGGCTCGCAGTACTCCCACTTGATCACCCGTCGTTTGCGAGAGTTTCACGTCTACGCTGAGATGTTGCCATGCACGCAAAAGATCTCCGAGTTGACCTGGAAACCCAAGGGGATCATCTTGTCCGGGGGCCCCTACTCGGTGTACGCCGAAGACGCTCCCCACGTTGACCACGACATTTTCCAATTGGGAGTGCCCATCTTGGGAATCTGTTATGGTATGCAAGAGTTGGCCTGGATCAACGGCAAGGGAGTCGCCAGGGGCGACAAGAGAGAGTACGGTCCAGCTACGTTGAACGTCGAAGACGACGCGTGTGCCTTGTTCAAGGACGTTGACCACTCCCAAGTTTGGATGAGTCACGGTGATAAGTTGCACGCCTTGCCCACCGGGTTTAAAGTGGTGGCCACTTCTGACAACTCTCCCTACTGTGCTATTTCCAAGGAGGAGGAAAAGATTTACGGGATCCAGTTCCACCCGGAGGTTACCCACACCGCCCAGGGCAAGAAGTTGTTGCGCAACTTTGCCGTTGACATTTGTCAAGCCCAAACCAACTGGTCGATGGAAAATTTCATTGATACCGAAATCGCCAGGATCAAAAAGTTGGTTGGCCCCACCGCCGAAGTCATTGGTGCCGTTTCCGGCGGTGTTGACTCCACCGTGGGCGCCAAGATTATGAAGGAGGCCATTGGCGACCGGTTCCACGCCATCTATGTCGACAATGGTGTCATGAGATTGAATGAAACCGAGCAGGTGAAGAAGACCTTGGACGAAGGGTTGGGCATCAACTTGACGGTGGTGGATGCCGGCGACTTGTTCTTGGGCCGGTTAAAGGGCGTCACTGACCCGGAAAAGAAGAGAAAGATTATTGGCAACACCTTTATCCACGTGTTTGAGGAGGAGGCCGCCAAGATCAAGCCCCGCGACGGGTCTGAGATTGAGTACTTGTTGCAGGGGACATTGTACCCCGATGTCATTGAGTCCATCTCGTTCAAGGGCCCCTCGCAAACCATCAAGACCCACCACAATGTCGGCGGCTTGTTGGAGGATATGAAGTTGAAGTTGATTGAGCCATTGAGAGAGTTGTTCAAGGACGAGGTCCGCCACTTGGGCGAGTTGTTGGGCGTCCCGGAAGAATTGGTGTGGAGACACCCCTTCCCCGGCCCCGGGTTGGCCATTAGAGTCCTTGGCGAAGTCACCAGAGAACAGGTTAAGATTGCTCGTGAAGCCGATGCCATCTTCATTGAGGAGATCAAGAGAGCTGGGTTGTATAGGGAGATCTCCCAGGCCTTTGCCGCTTTGTTGCCGGTCAAGTCCGTGGGTGTCATGGGCGACCAAAGAACCTACGATCAGGTTATTGCCTTGAGGGCCATTGAGACCCTTGACTTTATGACTGCCGACTGGTTTATCTTTGAAGCCGCATTCTTGAAGAGGGTCGCTTCGAGAATCGTCAATGAGGTTGACGGCGTGGCCCGTGTCACCTACGATATAACCTCCAAGCCACCCGCCACCGTCGAGTGGGAATAAATCCATTAAACATAAACATAAACATGTACACATATATACAAATTTGCAACTTATTCTGCACAAGCCCTCTTTTGTCGTAGAACGGTGGCAATGACGAGCGAGTCGTCGTGCGATATGCTGAGGTGAAACTCTTCGTCTGCTGCGTGGTACTGGTCGTTCCACACAAATGGCTTACCGTATGCATCGTGGTACCTATACCACTCATTAAACATAAACTGTTTCTGGGACTCCGGGTCTAGCGTTTTGAAAACTGCTTCCTTGGCCGCCCACGAGCCGGCAAGGAACTGCACCTGTCGAGCGCTCGTCATCGCGGCTAGTTTAGGTAGCTCGTGTTTGGGGTGTAGTAGCCGTCTGGTCAATCTGTCGGCAAACGAAGACTCCTTGGACCGTAGTAGTCGCTCAAACCTTGATGATCTGATGAGATCCACGCCGATTCCAAGCACACCTCCGGCCCTGTTCATGATATAATCCGTGTAGTGTAGTCGTACCCCCCTCCAAAAGAAAAAGAAAAAGAAAAAGTAAAAGAAGGAAGAAAAAAAAAGGTTCAAAACAACGAGATCAACCAACTTAGCAACCATGGCATCGTCTGTACCAGGTCCTGTACTCTTGCCCCAGTCCAAGTACGACTTGTCCCTGTACTGGGGCCGGGTCAAGCACTGTGCTCAAATCTCCGATCCAACAATGCTTCTCAACTCGCGCAAGGATATCGAGCACGCCAAGCGCATCATCTGGGACTACAAAAACGGGGTGCTACCATCAATGACACCCGATCTCTGGCGGGCCAAGAAGGTGTTGGACTCTGCCTTGCACCCGGACACGGGCGAGACGGTGCTTTTGCCATTTAGGATGTCGTCGTGTGTGCTTTCCAACCTCGTGGTCACGGCGGGGATGTTGACGCCCGGGTTGGGCACGGCGGGGACGTTGTTTTGGCAGGTGGCCAACCAGAGCTTGAACGTGGCCATCAACACCGCCAACGCCAACAAGTCGCACCCGTTGACGGCGATGCAGATTGCCACCAACTACACCATGGCGGTGACGGCATCGTGCTCGGTCGCCCTCGGGTTGAATGCCTTGGTCCCGCGGTTGAAGTCGCTTCGGCCAAGCACGCGGATGATCTTGGGCCGGTTGGTGCCGTTTGCCGCCGTGGTGTCGGCTGGCGTGGTGAATGTGTTTTTGATGAGGAGCGAGGAGTTGAAAAGGGGCATTGCCGTGTACGACAGGACGGGCACTGAGGTGGGCACGTCCAAGACGGCGGCGTGGTATGCCGTGGGCGAGACGGCGGCCAGTCGGGTCATCAACGCCACGCCCATCATGGTGATTCCGCCGTTGATTTTGGTTAGGTTGCAAAGAACAAGATGGTTAAGGGGCAAGTCCAAGGTGGTGGAGACGGCAGTTAATATTGGCTTGATCTTTGCCACCTCGCTTGTTGCTTTGCCCTTTGCCTTGGGCGTTTTCCCACAAAGGAGAGAGTTGCCAGTGGGTAAGCTCGAGGAGAAGTTCCACGGCTTGAAAGACAAAAACGGGCTTGAGGTGAGGACCTTGCAGTTTAACAGAGGTATCTAAGAGTGGGTGCAGTAACAGAGTGGGTGCAGTAAAAGAGGTATTCATGGGAGTTGATTAAAACAAACAACGATGTATATATATATTCTATTAGCTCTATACAACCAATCATCACCAAAACTTCCACTGCTCAACGCTGGCTAGTCCATACGCCTTTTCAATCTCGTCGCGGCTCGAATACCCACAAAACAACTCGTGCGCAAACTTTGTGTGGTCCAGCAAATCGTCGTAGTACAACACGCCAACACCTTTCCCGCCAAGCGACGTCTCAAACGATTCATACCCTTGGGCGCTGAATTCGCGGATGGCGCCGTGGATGGCTTCCTCAGAAACATTCTCGTCCACAAGCGTTATGGCACAACCACCGCCCCCCGCGCCCGTGAGCTTGGTAGCACCGATGGCATGGGTGTCGCCAATGATTTTGACCCTTTCCAAGCTGGGGTGTGACACGCCCAACGCCACCAACAAGCCGTGGTTGATGTTGACCAACTTCCTCAACGCCGCGGTTTCCTGTTTCCCAAAGCTTGGCCGCATCATCACCTGGTACGCCTCCTTTGAGAGCTGTTCCATGGCGTCCAAGATCGGTGCCGTGATGGCGTTGTACTCCAGGTTCAACTTGCCGACCCCGCCAACCAACGCGGCGGTGCTCCGGGGCACGTTTGTGTTTGTCAACAACAACTTGATCGCCGGGAAGGTTCGCAAGTTGGTTCTCACCGAGGGCAACGCCGTGACTGAGGACCTTTGAAACATGACTGCGCCGCCGTGGGTAGCAACCGCATTGTCTATACCGGACGGGTTGCCGTGGAAACACTTTTCGCCCACCAACGACCAGTTGTCGATAAAGTCGAGCTCGGGTATGTCTTGGGCCAATGTTTTGTCGTCTTGGTGTATGGACGCCGGGGGTACCCACCCGCCGAGGGCTGCCAAGGCGGCGGCCAAACAAACGGACGTGGACGCCGACGAGCCCAACCCGGCGCCAATGGGCAAGGTCGATCTGATGACAAAGGTCATCCCGGGCGTGGACTCTTGACATAGGGTGGTGTACAAGTATAGGAAGCAGAAACACGCGGTGTAGTGCATGCTGTGGTTGCTGCCGCTGTTGCCGTTGCCGCTGTTGTTGCCGCCTAATCGTGACAACACCGGCGCCAACGCGTCCTCGACCCCCGGTACCAACTCGTCCGTGATTTTGGGCTTCCCGTCTTCCATCGGCACAAGCCGCTTGATCTCGTCCCATGGGATATCCCTCTTGTTCCACGAATGGCTCAATTGTATGTCAGGAAACTCCAATGTTATGGTGTTGGCGTCGGCGGATGGGGTGACTAACAAGTAGCACCTCAAGCTCAAGGCGGCGGCTATTGCCGGCTTCTCGTAAACAGCAGAGTGCTCGCCAAATATAATGACTTTGCCAGGAGCACTAACTATAAACGGTTTCGAACTCATGATGTAAGCAGTTGTTTACGTCTGTGGGTATTGCTGTGGAAAATTTTTCGAGATTCTCTTCGTACAGCCCGAGACGTCTGCTCGTGAAGGCAAGAGTGTTGGGCATATATCCCAATTAGGAAGTCGAGGCTCTACCACAACAAATGCGATCTCAAAAGCGAAGGAAAAATTATTTCGGCAAGCATCAACAAGAACCTGTAACCATCTCCTTATAGCCATGCTCTCGTCAGTCGTCCAATTGGGCTCAGGTAATGGCGACAAGCTCCCGTTGAAACCCATACAGCCAACACAATACTGGACTTTCGACAATGCGTTGGCGTTGCTCAAAAACTGTCAAGACCCATACATATTGAATGCCTTGGATGAGTTTTTGCTATTGAACAAACCCGTGTTCCTCAGCCCATCGCCGTTTGCGCCCACGGGCGGCGACAAGATTAAACTGGACGCGAAGGAGTTTTCGCAAAGAGGGATCCTTTACACCGACGTGACCCCCACGAACATAGCAGACGCCGAGACCATTGCGCTGGCCTTGAAGCTCGACGCCAAAGAATGTCTTCGGGTGGTTTGCCAGACGTGCAAAAAGATACCTGGCCACGTGTGCCAAGTAGATCCCAGAAGGAGCATGTTGCACGACGACCGAGACAAGCTCTTGGACCACGAGAGACGGCTGTTGTACACGGAAAAGATACTCCGCGAAAGAAGAATCATTTTGCGCATCGTGGTTGAGTTGGTGGGCAATAAAACCAACGAGTATGTGTCGCCCACAATCCAGAACCTTGGCCGAGAAGTCTTTTTGTCCGAGACGTATGTGAACCTGTTGGTCGCCACCATTGGCGACACCATTGCCGAGATAAAGAATAGCACTTTTCCTGGCCACGAGACGATTAATGAGCACGTGTTTTACGAGACTTCTTTGTTCTTGATACAGGCGTGCAAGGTTTTGGTGGAATTGTGTCTTTACAACCCAACAATCACCAAGGATATTATGAGGCAGTGGTTCCAGCTCATGCGAGACACCAATTTCACCATGGTGCTCGGGAAAAGCTTCAACATCCACGAGCCATTTGCATTGATACAGGGGCTCGCCACCATCGTCTCGGTGGCGCTTCTCGACTTGGAACACAGTTTCGACTCGGTTGATGGGTCAACCACGTATATGGGAGACTTGGACTTGTTCAAGTTTATCAATGACACTATAACCAACGCATCAAACATAGGAAGCGGTAACAACAACAGCAACAGCAGCAACAGCAACAGCAACGCTGGCAGCCACATCTCGGTGGTACTATACAGCTGGTCGATAATCCTATTACGCAAAGCTTGTTTCTTGGAAGAGTACAAGTCCTTGCCCAGCTCGGTTGCGTTTTTTAAGCAATTCACCATTCACCAACTAGACGAGCTCATCAACAGTGCCAGCCAGAGGTGTACACTGCTAGACGTGTTTGGAACACTAAAGAGGGTCAATGAGTTGTTGCAGTTTGACAAAGTGTATTCTGCTGTCTTGGCGTCCGTCATTGTCGCAGCCATGCCTTTGGTCACCCTCACGCCCGAAGTCGTTGATGCTGTGGAGAGCGTCATCTCAAACTCGCCCAACAGCGTTGTTGAACGGTTTTTTGAGAGCGAAGCGACGCAAAACGCAATCATTGTGGCCCGGACCAAGTTCCCCTTGATGTTGACGCCATACATCAAGTTGGCGGCTATAAATGGAAACTTTGCCTTGCACGAGTTCAACGAGCTCAAGTCGTACATTCAGTTGTTCAAGAGGGAGGAGTTTAACAACATGTACCGGATAGACGACCAAAATACCGAGTTGGTACAGTTGACAACCGGGGTTGACGTTTACCCGCCGTTTGAAACAAACAAAAGGTTGTCCTTGGGGTTGGAGCTGGGAACAAGGGCCAAGCTCTTACCCGCCGCAAGCCTGGACGAGGTGTTGGTGACATTCTTGTACAACTATAACGGGTGGGCGTTCTTGGGGCGGATCTTGCAAAACGTGTCGAAGCTATTCAACGGCTCCGACTCGGTCAAGGCAGGTTTGGTGGTGGACGTGTTGCAGTTGTTGACCAAAACCGTTCTTGACAATGGCGTGGACGAGGCCAAGTTGGTGCTCGAATCCATGTCTGCGTACACCGACGATTCGGACATTGTGGAGGTCATTTTGAGGTTGTTGGAACAGGGGCTACACTCGCGCAACGTTGGCGTGATAGTGGCGGTGGTGGACTTGTTGACGAGCTTGATGCCATTCCTTTCGTATAGGATCTGGCCATACTTGAACAAGTCGGCATTGTTCCCCCACGACGGCAAGGAAGGGTGCGCCTCCAAGATCTTTGGAGCCATTGAAATGGTTAATGGCCGCTACCTGTTTACAATAGCCTTGGTCAAGTTGGCTGATGCATTGGCGCAAAACTGCTTGTCGCTCGACCAAGATTACCCGCAAAAGTCAAAGAGTGAAATTATGGAAAAGTTCACCTCGCACTTGATTGGCTTGTTTGAAAGCTCCAGCCACTGTCGGTTTGACCGCGCCTGCGAAAAGTTGGAGATGGGGGTGTTGATTTTGGATGTGTTTTCCACCATGCTCGCCACCGTGTATGGTGTCCAAGAGGAGGCGAGGCCCGAAGACAAGGTCACCAAGGTGTTTGCGACATCGGCGGCGCGGATCTTGGATGCGTTTTTGGTTGCCCAGGGCGACACGTCGCGAGCTGCGACCCCAATCATCGACGCCATCGACGCGCTTTCGCGCGACTTGGACTTGTACGAGCTCACCGACGTGTCAGGGTTCTGGCATGATAGCTGGATCCGGTGTGCATTGTCGTTTTCCCAGTTGGTGGTCACCATCAGGTCGTCTTTGGCGTACAAACCGTCGGCATTTGAGAGGTCGTTGTTCAGCAAGGGTCCGGAGTTGGTTAGATCGTACGCCAAATACGAGCTGATCAGGAAGGACGTGTTGGATGTATTAACAAGCTTGACCAACGGCAAATGGGACCCGGAGCCCACGCCGTCGTTGTTATCGCATTTGGGCCGGGAGAATGCCCAGATTCTATTGCAGTCGTTGGCGGCCGACTTGGACAACTCGTTTGACGACTACCGGTTGAAGATCTCCTTGTATGACTTTATATGCGCCGTCATGGGCGGCAAGCAGGAGGGACTCGCCGTGTTGTTCATCAGCGGAAGAGACGTGTTTGGAGACTTTACCAAAACGGGCACCAGCCTGGGCTTGCAGGTGTCATTGTTGCACATTTTGAAAAAGAATGTGCGCGACATGAAGTACTATCCCAACTCGGTGAGTGTTCATTTGGTTGACGCCATTGCGTTGGCGAGCAACTCGTGGCAAACGGCAAAGGAGAGCGCGCACGACGCCGAGTTCATCGCCACCTTGATTGCTCGCGTCAAGTTGCAAGTCGGAAACAACGTGGCGCCCGACTCGGCCGAGGGCTACATCAGCAGGTGCTACGAGTTGAAACTAGTGTCCAAGATCACCGAGATACTCGCGTTGTACTTGTTCACCACGAGGAACGAGAGGTGCAAGGCAGACATTATCAGCTTTGTCAACTCGGACGAGTACGTTGAGTTGGTGAGAAGCAAGTTTGCCATCAAAAACTTCCAGCCATCGTTGCACTCCAACTTGCAAATCTCGTTTGAAAGCGCCTTTCCCAAGTTCAAATTGTCCCAGTTCACCAGTGGCTTAACCAAGCGGAACCGGTTTGGCATCACCACCGTGTACAATTTGGCCTTGATGGACTCGTTGTTTCGGCACGAACCAGAGTGGTTGCCGATACGCGAGCAGACCATTGCGTCCAGCATCAACTTGCAGTTGTTGAACTCGCAGTTGGCAAGCGCCAAGGCGTTTGGCGCGTTGACAACGTCATTCTGCCGCAAGTACGACGGGCCCTTGCATGCCAGGGTCTTGGACTTTATCAACCACTTGTTAAAGTTGAACATCAGCGAAGGAATCCCGACAGAGATTTTCCAATCGGTGTACCTCGAGAGGGTGGAGTTGGGCTTTTATTTGATGTACTCGTACTTTTCGCGGGCACGGACTGGCGCCAGCAACGACCAGAAGGTGTTTGAGATTATCAAAAGCGCCGCGACCTTGTTGTCGTCCAACAGCATGAGCTTTATCTCCAGTTTGGCGGAGTCAAGGGGCTACTATCGGCCATTGTTGAAGATCTTGTACTGTGCGTTGAGCTTGATCAAGAGCGACTCAAGCTTAGTTGTCGAGTACTTTAGTTTGTTTCGCGATATGTTTGATTTCATTGTGTGCAAGGGCACCAAGACGGTGTTGATTGAAGTGCAAAACGACGTCTACTTGTCTAGAACCGACAAAAACTACAAGCCCACCAAGATGAACGAACGTATCGACGACTTGATGATCATTTTGTCGATTTTAAAAGTCTTTGTTGGCGTTCAGTCGACCCCCCGGTTGCACGAGGAAATGGCGAGCTTGGTCAACGACAACGGCACCATCCAAGCACTATTGACTCTCTATTCGTATGCCCACTCCATCGAGGTCAATGACGATTTCATCTTTGCCCAGTTGAGCTTGATGTACATACTCGAGTTGATGAGTGTCGAAATCATTGCCGAAAAGGTTGTGTCCTCGGGGTTGTTTGTGGTGTTGTTGGAGAGCCCCGTGTCGAATCCCATTAGAGCCGGCGGCGTTTCCATCAGCCTTGGCGCGCAGTACCATCGTTTGTGGACCAATGGGATCTTGCCGGTGATAACCACCAGCTTGTTCAAAGTGGGTCCCTCGGTCTTGCCCGAGGTGTGTATTGCATTGCTGATGTTTGGCAAGCAAGTGGAGTTTTGTGTTGATAGCTGGGCTCGTGACTCGTCTGCCATAAGGATTTCTACGGGGTTGGTTGCCGAGACAAGCCAGATTTTGACCATCTACGAGTTGCTCAAGTCGATGGACGTTTCGGCGTACTTGAGAAGCGTGACCCCGGGGTTGGACGACTCGGTTGACGTCAAGGTGTTGCCCGGTCTTGACACCGAGTCCAAGAGGGAAGATTTCGCCGATTGCGTGCAAAACTTGTTGAAGCACCCCAAGTTCCTCACCTCTAGGGTCGTGCCCAGCAACATTGAGGAGCAGCATGTTGTTGACGCTGGCGGTGCCGTGTTTGACAAGTTTGTCAAGAACTTGGTGGGCGAGATTCGTGAATTGAAGAATGGGTTGCGGGTGTAGATTATGTATATACAAACTATACTACTCAGTGGAAAAGAAGTAGTTTCTTTGTACCTCGGCCGGTATGGGGGCGTCGGGCTGGGCCGGGTTGTCTAGCTTGACCTCGTGCAACGTTTCCGTGTACCCTGGGGTGTTGCGCACGGTGGTGTTTGCCACATTCGGCGTGTTGGCGCCCCTGATCTCGCCACTGACCAATTTCTCCCAGCTGCCGTGGCATTCCTGGATAACCTCAATCGTCTCCTGGGCATTCTTGTACGCGCCGTTAAAGGCAAACTTGTTGGTTGGTTTGCCGTCGGGCAACTTGTAGTCGCGGAACCACTGCCTCGTGCTCTCCAACAACCCAGGACACTTTGTAAACACGTGGTGGATATCGTACACCTCCAGGGCCAACGGGTCGCTCACGTCCACGGCAATCACCTTCCAGTCCAACTCGCCGTCGTCGATAAGCGCGAGCGCGCCGAGGATCTTGACCCGCTTCACGTCGCCCGTATGCAACACCCCCAGGCCAATCTCACACACGTCCAAGGGGTCATTGTCCCCAAACAACCCGTGGTGCTTGGTCGTGGGGTCCTCCCACGTCTGCGGGAACGCGCCGTAGTTGTGGATGTACCCATGGTGCGGAAACAAGTTTTTAACAAACCGAACCTGCCCCCCTTTGATGTCCTGCGTGATGGGGTTCCCCGGCAACGAGCCGCTGATTTCAAACTTGGCATTGCTCCAGCGCGGGATCTCAACCACCATGTTTGCCTCCCGTGTCTGCGGGTCGAGGTCTAGCGGAATGTCATGGAAGTAGGATATAGGAGTGGCAGAGCCGTCACTGTTGGTTTTCAAGGCATAGTTTCTAAAATCTGGAGTGTGTTTGGTTCCCTGGTTGATGCTGGTGTAGAGGGTGCTCGTTGGCGTGGTGGAGGAGCAGCGGGAGAGGGTGAGATGCTGTTGTGTGAGGGAGAGCCTAGCAAGTGCATTGGCGGCGGTTTTGGCTGTAGATGACTGTTGCTTCATAATGGCTCTCCAGTGGTACATTATGACAGGAAAGAGAGAGACTGAAATCAATTGTGGAGGGGTGGTTCAGAAGCCGAGGTTGTGAGAGGGGAACTATTCCTACACTTTTTTTTTTTTTTTTTTTCATGCCTCAGTGTGGCACATGCGGAAAAAAAGAATTCAGTATACACAAGGGCTCTCTAATCTTGCAACCTTAGTTTGGCGGCTTGCCCAAAAAGATGATTTTCCCCTTGTCGTTGAAAGTGGCATTCTCGTAGCTGATGTTGACAATGCTCGACAACTCTTGCACTTCGGTGTCGCACAATCCCATAGGGTCCTGCGGGAACCAGACGCCAGGACACTTGGCGGAAATAGCGGGCTGGTCGTACGCGTGCTTGTCGTCCTCTTCCTCGGGCTCAATGTTGTATGTGGCCGGCAACATCCTCTTGGCGTGACGGAAGTTCAAAAACACATCTGGCCGCACAAACCTCACAAAGGGGTTGGAGGACTCGGTTCTTTTGAAATCGCGATCGGCCAAGAGCGGCACCACCGATGTGTTTTCAAACGCCATGGACGCCTGCTTGTCGTCGCCATTGTCCTCCAAGTCTTGTTTGATATCGTCCTTCAACTGCTGTTCCTGCTCCTTCTCCGTTATCAACTCCCGTTCCATCTTGCCATGGTGGTTCCTTTTGTTGATAACCTTTGCGCGGTACTCGGACGCACCCGAGAATGACGGCGTGGCCGACTCGCCGTCGAGCGCTCTCATGCAGTCCATGGGCACGTCCTGGAGCAAGTGGTCAAACGCTTGGTTGAGGTGGACGTGGCAAAACACCGTGCTCAAGATGCCAATGGCCTGTAACACGATGGGGCCCCACCCTTTACCCACGACAAAGATGCCCAACATGCAGATCTGGCCAAGGTATATGCCGGTGAATGTCTGGAACAATGCCCGGGGGTAGTGCAAGCCCCTGGTGTCGGGCCCCTCGACAAAGCAGTACAACAAGTTGTGGCAGTAGGCAATGTAGACCAAAAAGAATGCCACGCAGGCAAACAAGATGATCAAGGGGGAGATCACCGCGTACACCAACGTGATGCTGGCCAACTGGGTGAAGATGGGAAACACGGTGCCGTAAGCCACCGTACCCAAGCCGCTGAACCGGTTCCACTTCTTTCTAACGGTACTGTCGAGGATGTACCCCAAGATGTAGTACAAAAACAACCCCACCACTTGGAACAACGAGCCCGAGGCAACCGACAAGCCCTGCAACGCCAAGTACGAGATGTAAAAGTTTGACGACAATGGAAGCTTGTTGGCCAAAATGCTCATGGCCGACGTGGGCTGCTCGATGATTTTCGACACGGTTGCGGTTGCCGACGACGCCAACGCGGTGATCAAGAACCCATTGACCATCAAAAAGGCAAAGTACGCATTCTGGGTGAACAACTCGATGGCCTGGTACGATGGGGCGCCGGCGATTTTGGCCATGGCGCGGATAAACATGGGCAAGACCATCATCAAAAGCGCCAACATGGCGGTGGGCAAAATGCCCGTGACGATACCCAACAATTGGTGTGGCATCCTCAAGATCCACCGCAACCACGGCAACTTGTCGGTCAAAAAGGTGATGTTGGAAATCACCCCCACAAAAGCCACGGGGAACGCCCAAAATACGACAACGGCACAGATGGCGGCAAAGGCAAGGAACCTTCTGGTGATTCTTTCCCACCAAAACATGCGCAAGTTGGACCACTGGACGTCCGCGGGCTCGATGCCGGTGTACACGGGCTTGGTTCTCATGGGGTTGTGGTGGACGGTTGACTGGTATGCCAACTGGGCGTAGTACTGGCTCTCAAACTCAACAAAGATTGAGTTCAAGGGCATGGCGTGCCTAAACTTTCGCTGCATCTTTTTGATTTCCTGGTCAATAACGGGGATTTCCTCCTGCAAGTGTCTAATGGTGTCGACTTTGCTGGAAAAGAACCCGCCCACCTTCGTCCGGGGCCGCTTCTTTTCCGGGACATAGGCGCTGATCTCATCAACGGGCTCGAGTAGTATTCCCTTTTTGTCAGCCTTTCTCTTGGCCTGCACCGCCAACTTCATCAACTTGTTCTCGGCGGATTCCAACTTGTTGACCAACGCGGCACGTTTGGCCACCTTGGCCTCCAACTGCCTTGCCGTCCTGGCAACGTAGATGCGCTTGACGCCATTAAAGACCTTGAACAACTGCTTTTCGTCCAACAAGGGGTCGGGCACGCCCTGGAACAAAACGGTCCGCGACGACCGCTTCTTGGCGTACTTTGGCGACGCCAACACCACACACCGCAACGAGTTGTAAAAGAACAATTCACGATAAATGACAAAAACAACCACGCCGTAAAACACCCAGCCGATAAACACGTGGGCGTAGTATCGGCCCTCGTGCTTGACGTTGGCGATGGATAACTGGTCGAACCCGTGGTTGCCATTGCCGTTGGCGGCATTGACGGGGAGGAGAACGGTGTAGATGGCCAAGCCGAAAAGGAAAACAAACGCAAACGTCCTCAAGTACCTCAAGAAAAAGAACCCATCCAAGCCCGCCTGCTGCAAGATGAATGATTGTGGCTTTGTCAACAAGATAAAGATCCACCTGAATGGGTCCTTGGGCAATGGTTCCGGTTTCTTGTCGTCCGGGACCAAGTCGAATGACGACTTGGGGCTATAGATTCGCTTGAACCTCAACCGAAGGAGGAGGAAGCAGGTGACGAATATGGCAAATAGGACCAAGTTGGCCACCAAGGTGGATATAACCGTGGATGTGGAAACGCTGCTGGGGGCGACCATCCTGGGACCAGTGTATGCTGTGCTGTGGAAGTGGAAGTTGGATTGTTTTGAATTGACACGCATAAATTTTTCAAAAGCCAGAAGAGACGAGCGGGCGTGGAAATGTGAAACTTAAAATTGCGAATCACAAAACTGGATCGGCGACATGACCACAGCAGAAAAGCTACAGCGACATAGCTACAAGAAGCCTTGTGGTTGCTTTGAAGGAGAGTTTGTGAGAGAGTTGCTATTGTTAGGAGGGGGAGCGGAAGGAGTGTGGACGCTGCTACATGACGTCATGTGTGATCATGACATCTGGGATCGCGGCGCCGTCTTGTCACAATAATTCCCTCTGGCAACACCGTTCTTCCCTCTTCCGTTACTCCCCTTCCCCCTTCCCCCTTCCACCTCCCTCCTCTTCCCCCTTGCCAGCAGGCGGCTTTCTGGTCGAGGGAGACGTATTTTTTCTCTCTTGTTGTTCTTTTCTTTTTTTTTTATTTCGCGTTCCTGCATGAGATGCCCTAGCGCTGACGTTCTCGCCGCATTTGGCTTACGTAATGTGTTTCGCTCAGACTTACCCAGTCACCCCAATACACACAAACCATTCAGTAGGAGGTATGGGCTTTGGCAGGTGATCTCCACCAAAAAGGATAGACAGAAGATTGGTCGACACCTTGACCGATCTACACCAAACAAGTTCTACATCTGATTCTCGCATGGCGACGACAATGAAGCGTCACTATTCCGAAAGCAGCACACAAAGACGCTCAAGCATGAGGTGATTTGGTTGAGGGGTTCGAAGCAGCAGCTCGTGGAAGGAGGACACCGGCAAAAACAACAGCACTGCATTCCCCAAGTTGAGATCGCCATCCCACAGTTTTGACATGACAAACGAGGATATATTTGTAATGATCACCTCTCCGATGGCAGGCTCTGCGGCTGGTACCAGGTTTGACCCGTTCAAGGTTGACCTACAGCGCAATCCATTGATGAATGAGTTTGTCGTTGATGGTGCCCTTTTTAGACATGGGCAACGGCAACGCCAACGGCAACAACTACAATGAACATGACAATCAATGGAATGACAACAGCATGGGTCAGGACTACTGGAACTGAAAGTATAGCTTTTTTCTTTTTCCTTCGCCTTCCCTCCTGTGTGACCCAACCTGTTGGTTCCTGCATGACAGTATGCCATTGCCAAAGAAGTTGATCTGCGTTGTTTTGTTATGCCATTGCCAAGAAGTTGATCTGCGTTGTTTTGTTATGCGCCACCAATGGTAGTTGCAAACAGAGCATAACAAAGACTTTGTGCCAGTATAAATAAGCTTCTACAGACCCAAACTTTTTTTATCTTTTACTTACATTCTTCTTCATTACCTAAACTTCATACTCCAAGCAATGATTTCACCACCTCCAGCTTATTCTGCTCAACCCACAAAGGACTTGCAACTACATGCACAAGTACCGGTGACACCACATCTATACCCGGAAGCAGCCGAGCTAATTGGAACACTGTCAACGGTACAAAGACCAGAAGCACTCAAAGTTCAGTTACAAGCAATAACAAAAAAGCTAGAACAAGCATCAGCACTAGAACAAGCGGAAGCATTATT
>JAJMCF010000945.1:0-20732 GCA_030585045.1 Zhuliangozyma parablackwelliae | reverse complement strand
ATCCAATAGGGAGAGATCCAATAACAACCAATAGGGAGACAACCAATAGGGAGACAACCACGAGAGGGGAGCAGACAATTACAATTTATCACAGGCTGCGAAAAACAAAGGGGGGAAAAAGTGGAAAGAAAAAGACAACAGGATTAATATGGAGGGAACCACACGGATGGTCAAACAGATGGATACACTGGGAGAAGGGGTTGATCTACATTCAACACCAACCGCATACTGTCGATCACAAACATAGGGTTGGTGTGTCTGAGTGTCTGAGTGTCTGAGTTTCGGCCCTAATTATGCGTTTTGTGCATTGTGTTTTATGGAAAGTGGAGAAATCAAATTAATGAAAGAAAGAAAGAAGAGAGTGGGGTTGTGTTTTTTGCAGGTTATTGGCGGTGGTTTTGATATGGTTGGCATAAATTGCAGTTTACCACTTTGCAGTTTTGTTTGGTAAGGAGTTGGCCCGCCAGGCAGATATTGATCCAATAGCACGACGGGGAATTGTGAGTGTGACGTTGGGTGATGCTCCCCCCAGCCACCCCGCCACCCCGCCACACCACCCCCTAAGGGGCGGCAGCCAAAGGACACCTCCTGGTGGACATATTCGCTTGGCCAGCCCTAGCCACACCCCGCCCTAGACAGACCCCGCCATTGACACTGACTCGCAGATACCCGCCAGAGAGAGAGAGAGAGAGAGACACACAGAGAGAGAGAGACACACACAGAGAGAGAGAGAGAGAGAGACGCACAAAAAAAAAAAGAGGTCACGCACAATAGTTGAACCGCACACTACCAAATTCACCCTAACCCACTCACCAAACAGCAACACACAACACACACAACACATCCTATTGTTCCATCTCCTTGACCCCTTTGTGAATCTTTTTGTCGCTTCACCTCTCCCCTTCAATCTACCACCAAGGCACACACCACCCGCCTCTCCAACAAGACTGAGGGAGAGAAGCAAAGCAAAGCAAAACAAAACAAAACAAAACAAAACAAAGAGCCCCCAAAACACACGAACAAAAAAAAAAAACAGAAAAAAAAAAAAAAAAGAGTTTAAGTTGGACAATTTTTCCACCTTCATCGACACACTCCGAAAGTCTGATTTTTTTTTTTTGACCTTGTTTTGAAACCTACCCCAGAATATCCTTTCTTCCTCCCCACCCATTATTACACTTGCACCTACCCCCATCCCCATCCCCATCACCCCCTTTCCAGAGTCTCCCTTCCCATTCACTGCTACTCCCCCCCCTTTACCCTCCTCATCCTTCTACCTCCCCCTCCCGCCCCCACTTTGATTGCTACACCATTGCTACACCATTGCACGAATATCCCATCCCACCACCAGTTGATACTAACCATGTCCAAAATAGAAATCGTCACCGAAAATGTCACCAACGGCCACACTGGCGAATCACAAACCATTCAATACACCCAATCGCAGATGGTGGGCCACGGGTCGTTTGGCGTTGTTTTCCAGACCCAGATTCTCCCCACCAACGAGACTGCCGCCATGAAGCGGGTGTTGCAAGACAAGCGGTTCAAAAATAGAGAGTTGCAGATTATGAAGTTGGTGCACCACCGAAATATCGCCGACTTGAAGTACTTTTTCTACACCAACAATGACAAGAACGAGTTGTACCTCAATTTGATTTTGGAGTTTGTCCCCGAGACCTTGTACAAGGCCAGCCACTACTACGTCTCCAAGAGGTTGTCCATGCCGGCGTTGGAAGTGAAACTATACACCTACCAGATGTTTCGCGCCCTAAACTATATCCACAGCCAGGGCATCTGCCACCGAGACATTAAGCCCCAAAACTTGTTGATCAACCCCGACACGGGCGAGTTGAAGCTTTGCGACTTTGGGTCAGCCAAGATCTTGAACCCCGACGAGCCCAACGTGTCGTATATTTGCTCGAGATACTACCGCGCCCCGGAGTTGATCTTTGGCGCCACCAACTACACCACCAAGATTGACGTGTGGTCGGCGGGCTGCGTGATGGCGGAGTTGATTTTGGGCCAGCCGCTCTTTCCTGGCGAATCGGGCATTGACCAGTTGGTGGAAATCATCAAGATTTTGGGCACCCCGAGCCGAGAACAAATTAGAAACATGAACCCCAACTATATGGAACACAAGTTCCCGCAAATCAAACCCATCCCCTTGTCCAAGATTTTCAAAAAAATGACTCCCGACTGCATCCAGTTTTTGGCCCGGGTGTTGCAATACTCGCCCTTGGATAGAATATCGTGCATTGAAGGGTTGGTTGACCCCTACTTTGACGAGTTGCGGAACCCAAACACAAAGTTGCCCAACTATAGAAAGATCTTTTCCCAGCAGTTTCACGCCAACCCGCACTCCAATGCGGCAAACTACCAGTTGTACAATGCCCAGCCCGACTTGAAGGAGTTGCCGGAATTGTTGGATTTCGACGACCGAGAGCTTTCGGTTGAGCCCCAGCTCAACTCCAAGCTCGTGCCCGAATGGGCATGGACGCGGTTGAACCTTGGACTGGCGGTGAATAGCTTGCAAGAGTTTACCCCCATCCCTCCGCAGGAATTAAAAGTGACACTCGAGTGAATGAGCCATCATGATTTGACATTAATTGGGACACTGCTACCGTTAGTTTTTTAAGTTCCGCAATTGCATATATACATTTTTCATGTTTAATTTCGTATTTATGTACAATATTTATATATGTACCACCCATATACACTTGTATTTACTATGAATCTTTTACTTTACAACCTCGGTTTGTCCACCCTCTTGGTCTTGACCATTTCGAGCCCTCCCTCTTGTTCTGCCTCCTGTCCCACCTTCCCCGCCGCTGCCCTCTTCTTGCCTGGACGCAACCTGCTAAACAAGTTGGTGAACGGCAACACAAACCACCGGGCAAATGCCGGCATCAACCATAGACTAACCACCACCCGCACCGGCATCAAGAGCTTGACAATGGTAAACGCATACGCCCCCTCCATAATAAACGACAATTTGCCCGCCACCGTGAACCCGGTAAAGTCAAACCCCTTTAACGCCGAATCAATCACCTTGGCGCCCTTGTCCATCGCCCACATGGGCAAGTCGACCGGCACCATCCCGGGATACTTGTGGAACACGTACCAGAGCGAGACCAAGGGCACCACCGCCGTGAGCTCGTGGAGCACCACGAATGCAACGAGGTGGGACACAGGGGCGTTGAGGAAGCGCGAGGCGTAGCGGTGGAGAAACTTGGGAACGCGCTTGAGTATAGGGTGCGGTGCCACGTCTACGGACAGCGGTGGTGGTGTTGTAGTTGGTGCTGTAGGCAGTGGTACAGGTGGCGTTTGCGCCTGCCGCGGCGCAGCCACTTTGGGGGCCACTGTGGGGGCCACTTTGGCCACTGGTTTGGAAAACAACTTGTGAGACACAATACTACCGTGTATTGGCCGTATAAGAACCCTTGACGGCGGGTGCAAAACCGTTCTTGCCCGTAGCACACTTCTAAACATTGGTGGTGGTTTACCACACATATATATCTATTGCGGTGAAAACTTTTTGTTGCTGCCTCGGTTGTACACATCACGTGACAATAGCCGCCCAGGTCAAACGACACGTCCTGGGCTAAACGACTTCGTCGTACAAAGAAATTTTTCCAAAACGGCATATATAAATTGGCGTGTTTCTCTTCCCATTTTGCTACTCCACTTGTGCTATATACAACCCACACACGCTCAGCTTCCATCCACACACAGCTATTCACACCATGCCAGTTCCTCCCGTTTATATTGTTGCTACTGCCAGAACCCCCATCGGATCCTTCCAGGGCGGGTTGTCCTCGTTGACCTACCCCGAGTTGGGCGCTCACGCCGTCAAGGCCGCCTTGGCCAAGGTCCCCCAGATCAAGGCCGAGGACGTTGACGAGATTGTGTTTGGCGGGGTGCTACAAGCCAACATTGGCCAAGCGCCCGCAAGACAGGTGGCGCTCAAGGCCGGGTTGTCTGAGAGCATCGTTGCCAGCACCATCAACAAGGTGTGTGCTTCCGGGATGAAGGCCATCATCATTGGCGCCCAAAACATCATCTGTGGCACCAGCGACATTGTCGTTGCCGGTGGCGCCGAGAGCATGTCCAACACCCCTTACTACTTGCCATCGGCCAGAAGCGGCGCTAGATACGGCGACGCCACCTTGGTTGACGGGGTCCAAAAGGATGGTCTCTTGGACGTTTATGACCAGAAATTGATGGGCGTTGCTGCCGAAAAGTGTGCCAAGGACTACTCCTTCACCAGAGAGGACCAGGACGAATTTGCCATCAACTCGTACAAAAAGGCGGGCGCCGCTACCAAGGCAGGCAAGTTTAGCAGCGAGATTTCCCCCGTCACCATCAAGGGCGTCAGAGGTAAACCCGATGTCACCGTTTCCGAGGACGAAGAAGTTAAGAACTTTAACGAAGCCAAGGTCAAGACTGCCAGAACCGTTTTCCAAAAGGAGAATGGTACCGTTACTGCCCCCAACGCCTCGTCGCTCAACGATGGTGGTGCCGCTGTCATTTTGGTGTCTGAGGCCAAGTTGAAGGAGCTTGGATTAAAGCCCTTGGCCAAGATCACCGGCTGGGGCGAAGCTGCAAGAACTCCAATCGACTTCACCACCGCTCCATCTTTGGCCATCCCCAAGGCATTGAAGCACGCCGGTATCCAGCAAGACCAGGTTGACTTTTTTGAGTTGAACGAGGCCTTTTCGGTGGTTGGGCTTGCAAACGCCAAGTTGTGCAACCTTTCTCAGGAAAAGTTGAATGTCTATGGCGGTGCCGTCGCCATTGGCCACCCATTGGGCTGTTCTGGTGCCAGAATCGTCATCACCTTGTTGTCTGTGTTGCAGCAAGAAGGCGGCAAGGTTGGTGTTGCCGGTGTCTGTAACGGCGGTGGTGGTGCCTCTTCCATCGTCATTGAAAAGATTGACCATGATGAGTTTAAATTGTAGGGGAAAAAAAAATAAGTAGAGGCTAATATAGTAAAACACCCACCTATACACATCGTACACATCGTACACGCTCTCCTATATCGACCCCCCATATCTTATCAGCCATACCAATATCTTCTCAGATGACGACAGAGTACCTCTGGACAGAAGAGGACTTGGATGCGTTCGAGGTTGATGCCAGGTTTGAAGATACAACCACCACCTTTATCATTGTTGCAGACGACATTGGCAATGTATATAACCAGTTTGTGCAATTCGTTGCTCCATGCAAGAACTACCCCTGGCCCCTGCCACTTGTGGTGACCCAGCACACCCACGACACCGGCGCTGGCCATGCAACCATCAATTACATCCACGGCGAGCTCAACTACCACGAGTACGCCATGAGCTCCAACATGCTACTAGCCATTCTCAGTCAGTTTTCGGCATCGTGCCCCGCCTGCTACATCCACACCTTTGACTCAGTCGTGATTGAGCCCATCTTGTTCAACATCCACCTTGTGCTCCCGCAAGGTGGTGCCAACTCGACTGCTTTCAACGTGAGCAGCACCACCAATGCCGTGTGGATGCACGGCGGAAGCTTGATTGTGTTGAACCAGCACGTTCAAGGCCGGTATATCCCCATGTACATTGCCATCCAGCAGTTGAAAAACCGCGACTGGGAGGCAAACCCAAAGTTTACGACCGAGTTTTACCACAAGATTAGCATCCGCGAGTGTTTGCAAGAGGTGCACGATGTCGCGGTGACTGTGCCCGCGGAGGCAGCGCGCTTGATTGCAAGTGACATTGGGTACGTTTCTAGGGCGTTGCTTGGACTAGAGGATGCGCTAGCGGAGGAGGTGGTGCCGGAGGAGGTTGAAGACGGCGTGGCGATGGTGGTGCCGATGAGCAGTGTCCTGTTGGGCACCTTGTTGGTGTTGGCCCGAAACAACAACAACAACAACAACAAGAGGAGGAGCAACGATTATTTTGACAGCATTGCGGGTGGACTAATCGTCACTGGGTTGAGAAAGTACTATACCCAGCACCCGGTGCCAGCGATCCCCTCTGGCGAGTTCACCACCCAGATATCGAGGTGGGATTTACAGGACGAATTGATTGCACGGGGGATGTTGGAGCTGAGAGTCGATGAGGACAAGACCGTGTATGAGGTGTTTGCGCCATCTGCCGATGACGAAAAACAAGCGAGCGAGGATATGGCAGCTAATCTCGAGGAGATTCTCGCCGCAACCACCGCGGCAATGGAAGAACAAGAAGAAGATGATGATCCTGATTATAATGATGTTGATGACAGTGACGATGATGATGATGATGATGACGACGACGATTGGGAGTATTATGACTCGACAGAAAGCGAGTTGAGCGAGTTTAGGGAAAAGTACCACAACCACACCGGCAGATACATTAGCGGCGAGGAATTGAGAATAACATACCACCAATACAAGGCGGTGCAGAAGAAACTCGCCCCCAATGGTTGGGACGACTTTAAGAAAAGCGAATACGGCGACTTTCCCGAGTTTTTGGAGATTGAGCTTCTCTCAATGATGAGGCGGCGTGCGGGTGCCAACGGCTACGACGACGAAAGCGATTATGCGAGCGACAAGGAGGAAACGTTCCAGGGCGATATGAATTTCGCCGAGTATGTCAAGTTTAAGAAGAAGTTGAGAACAGAAGGGACAATCATTGGGAACAACGACGACAACGAAGAAGACGAAGAAGAAGAAGACGCCGAGTGGGAGGAGATTGAAGAAGGCGAGGAGGAAGAAGAGGACGACGACTACGACGACGAGGATATGTCTGAGGATGATGTGGAGGTGTACACTGAAGACCACGACCACGACGACGGCCACAACTCCACAAAGGTGGATGGCAAGGTGGATGGCGGCACGGCCGTGGGGCAGTTGCTACAAAAATTTGACCGGCTAAACACGGGCGAGACATTGGAAGATGTCATAAAAAGTAGATACAGCAGGTGATTTAGAAAGATATTTTATAGATGCTGTTATGCTGATGCTGTTTTGTAGATGTTACCATGCCAATGCTATTATGCCAATGCTGTCATGCCTATGATGGAACATATACGCCCCTCTCGCTCAACTCCTTGACCGTCCATATCCAGGTCTGCGCCGCGTAGTCCATATTGCTAGCAATCTTTGACGGCTGCGCCTCAACCCCACCGGCGCCAAAATACTTGCCATTGTCCTTCTCCACCGTTAGATCGGGGTCCAAACTGCACTTGACCACCGCGTACGCGCCCTCCTGGCTAGTGACGCCAAAGAAATAGCCAAATATCTGAAACAAGCACCAAAAGAGGATCCCCACAATGGGCAATCTCGTCCAGTATGCAAAGAGGTTTGTGTTCATGACAAACCCCGGGTGCACCGTCATGCACAACACCTTGGGGTTGCGCAAGGCGAGCATCTTCATAAAATGGATACCGGCGGTTTTCGCCAACCCGTATCGAAACCACGTAAAGATAAAGTTGGGCCGGTAGTTGAAGGTGGAGCTGAGGCGGAAATAACGCAAGGCAAACTGGTGCCCCACCGAGCTGAGGTACACCACCCTCGGCGACGCCGTGCGGGGGAACTTGTCGGCCGTCTTCTCCAACACTGGAAGCAACTTCACCGTGAGCACAAACGGGCTGATGTAGTTTGTTTGTAGCTGGATCTCAAACTTGTCGTCGGTTAGCGCGTGCGGCAACGCCATTGCCCCGGCGTTGTTTATGAGGAGGTGCAAGCTATCCTCTAAACCCTTGAATGTGTTAACCGCCTTGACAATCGAAGACAAGGAGCTCAAGTCGACTTCAAGGAAACGCAACCCCCCCAGGAATCGCAGACCCAACTCGTCGGGGGAATATTTTGATCGTATGTCGGCCGCCTTCCTTTCTAGTTCCTTGATACTTTTCAAACACCTGCTCTTACTTCGTCCCGCGATGTAGATGATGTAGCCATGCAAGTATAGTTGTAAAACCGTGTAGAAGCCAATGCCACTGTTTCCGCCGGTGATTAGCGCTACTCGCCTATCGAGCCGGGGGTCAAGGTAGGGGAAGCCATCAGCGTCGAATGTGCAAGACATAGGGGCGTGGCCGGGCGTGGATGCTGGCGTGGATGCTGGTGTGGATGACTCTCTCGGGTAGGATGGCTGCACCCCCTTTTTGACCCAGGAAGGAAAATTTTTTGTGGTGCGTGTGTGTGGTGTGTGTGTGTGTGTGTGTGTGTGTGTGGGGTGGTGTGTGTGGTTGGTGTGTGTGAGATACACAGAACAATGGGAATAGTTGAAACAAGCCAGGGGCGGGAAACGTTTGTCCAAGCAGAATTAGTGCCGTAGGCGAGGCGAAGATAAACAAACAGGGAGGGGGAGGGGGAGAAGACGTCTGGGCAATTTCACTAGTATAAACTGTATACACACTAGAGCACCACGGTTTTATTATTCCCGTCGCTAAACCATGGTTGCTGTCCGACACTCTTCTATCATTGTCCCCTACACCACCCTAGCGCCTCTACACCACCCTCACACACTAGCCTCTCACACCCCTACACTCTTACAACTTCAAGTCTTGGACCACTTCATTAAAGATCTCCTGTGGGGCCTTATCTGTCGTATCCACAGCCAACGCCTCGCCGCCATTCTTGATCTCCTCGGCCCCCTCGGGCACCTGCATGATATCGTACTGCGACTTTACCATGTCTGACTTCATATAGTGCCCCTTTCTGTTTTCAACCCGCTTCAACAACTCCTCAAAGGTGGTGTACAAAAACACAAATCGAAACACAAGCAGGGAAGCGTCCACCGCATTCTCCTTGATGTACTCACGGTACACCTTTTTCAAGATCGAGCACGAAACAACGGCAATGCCGGACTTGTTCGTGGCATCCAACGCCTTGGACGAGCTCTCCACCGACAACTCCTTCAACCATCCCCACCGGTCGTCATCTGTTAATGGCTCGCCACGCGACATCTTATCGATGTTGCTCTGTGGGTGTAGCGAGTCTCCTTCGATGAATGGACAGTGGAGGTGGTCGGCAAGCAATTGGCCCTGGGTGGTCTTGCCGGTGCCGGCAGGGCCCCCGACAACGATGACTATATGCTGCTTCTGCTGATGCTGGCTCGTCATTAGGTGTGGTGTACAAGATCCTTTTTTAGTCAGATATTTGTTGGGTTTAATACTCGTTTGAGCCTCTTGAAAAAAATTTGGGGGATCTGCGTGTATGGAAAAACTCCGTGGGGGGGGATCAGTTCTATATACAGGCCCTGTTTGTGTCTCTACCTACCTCCACAGCACTGTGCTACTGTACTTGCGACCCCTATTCTCTCCGCCTTTTGTGCTTGGGAACGCTGTGCTGTTTGGTCAACTTGTTAATCTTTTTCAACACCTCCAACTCCTCGCCGAGCCGCTTTTCAATCACAAACTTCATATCGGTGGCACTCTCCTTGTCCACAAACAACGTGGGAAACCTCTGGCTCAACCACAAAAACAAGAGCACTAGCTTGTGCATCACTTCCAACTTTTCAATCCGGTACACCGCCGCCTCAGTGCTTTCAATAAAGGGAGGAGCCGAGATCAATGGTAGATCAAGAAACTCAAAATCAAATATGTTCTTGCTCATTCTCGCAACAATGTTGACAAAAAACTGTTCAATGTGCACAACAACAGCATCGGTAACGAGCATTTGTAATCCCACCGGCGCCACGCTCAAGGTGAGCTGGTCGTCAATCAGCATTTCTTGAAGCACGGGGTTCTGTTTGAGTATGTCCAACGTAGCAAGTCTCGCCTGCTCGTCACTGATGAAGTAGTTGCTGGATTGGACGTTCAACACTTCTGTGTTGAACTTTTGAATCACGTCCACCAATGCAATATCGGTGTCGTAGCCCGACATGTAGTGCTTCCAAACAGCATCCGTGGGCCATACGCATGCCCTTTTCAACGGCGCCACGGGCGCCTTTATCAATTTCTCAATGCACTTCAAGTGGTTGGACTTCAAAGCGGTAACAAATCCTTCGCTCTCTCCCGCGTGCGTGCTGTACCTACCGGCACGGCCAGCAATCTGCTTGCACTGCGACGCCGTCAACTGGGCCAATGCTCGGCCGTTGAACTTTTCAATGTCGGAAAACACCATTCGCTTTATCTTCAAGTTCAAGCCCATACCAACAGCATCGGAAGCAACCAAAATGTCGTACTCTCCACTGTTGAACTTGCTTGCCTCTGAAGCCCTGATCTCCGGGGGCAACGCCCCGTAAATGATACCAACCTTGAGCTGGGTCGTTTGCTCAAGCTTGCACTTGAGAGCAATAATCTTTCTTTTTGAAAACGCCACCAAACAGTCGCCCGCTCTCAACTCTTGCAAGGAGGTGGGCCGCTTTTCAACCAGCAATTTCCCCAACCGCTTGAATCTCTTGATTTTCAACTCATCGCCAGTCACCGCGCACAATTTTTCAATCAACGGCACCGCGCTTTCTTCGCCGCAGAGATGGATCTCCTTGGCCAAGACACCCAACACGGCGTTGGTCCAAACACTGCCCCTCGTCTCATCGGCAATCATCTGGATCTCATCAATCACACATAGATCCATCTTTTGGTGCAACGGCACCATTTCAATCGTCCCCAGCGCCAAGCCGCTGATCTGACCGTACTCGTCTATCGAGGGGATCACCTCCTCGCCGGTGATCAAGTTGCACCCCACCCCGTCGGCTTGGAACGTTTCGTAAATCTCCCGTGCGAGTAACCGCAAGGGCCCCGCATAGTATCCCGTGTTTGCCGTTTTCAACTGCAACAACGAATTGTACGTTTTGCCACTGTTGGTGGGGCCAACGTGCATTATTATCTTTCTCTTCATCTTCCGCGCCTCGGGGAACCACTCGGGCGGGTTGGAAAAGTCAATGGTGGTTTTTTCATACGGCGTATGCTCGATCTTGTACTGGAGAAACTCGCGGTAGAGCAACTGGGTGAGCACTTTGGTAACGAGCTCCTCGTTGCTCGCTAGTTTGCTAAACTCGAGAAAGTTCTTTGGTAGCTTGTTGGCGTTGATCAAGTACAAGATCTGGGCGACGCGCTCGAGCTGGGGGTTGATGAAATCTGCTACTGAAACGGCAGAAAGCGGTGCCATACCTGAGTTGTCTGTGGCCCACTGGCTGATCTGGGTGTTGATTTTCTTTTCAAGGGCGCTTAGTAGGAGGGAGTGCGTTTTGTTAGACTCTTCGTTGAGTAATGCAAATGGATACTGGAACGAGCGCGCTTTGAGTTGCAGCACCAAGTGGGTTAATGGGGTTTTGGTGATTTCACGTAGACTATCGGCGTTGATTATCCCCACATTGCTGTGTACATCTTGGGATAGTGTTGCCAGTGTCTGCAATTGGACCCCACTCTTTTCTGGTACAGTCGCCACGCCTCTCCTCGGCACAATGATCTTAAGCATAGCCACGCCTGACGACCGCATATACGGCCTTATCCTTAGCCTTAGCCATAGTGGCTTTCGTATCACCGCTCGCAACATTGTGTCCTTTTAGCTTGCCGGTCTCATCTCCTTTAACAAGAGAAGAAAAAATGCACAAACAAAACAAAACCTAGCAGCAGACCGTAGATCGCCGCCATCACTCACGTGATGATGTTGTAACGAGGCTTCAAGAAATTTATTGACAAAAACAGCAAACCAAGTGCTAGAACAAAAAACCATTTGAGCTTGAATCTGGATCAAAACAGGACCAGTATACAACCAGATAGATAGAGACCGGATAACGTGGTCGTCAACAAGGGCAATCAATCTTTTTTTTTTTTTATTATTCCAATTTCAACTTCAAGAACTCGTCGTGTCAGCCAGCCAGGAGTTTTCAAAAGCTTCAACAGCCCACTTATTTCATCCCACCCGCCAAATGAACGGGGCTGCGCGATTTGAACAGAACCAAACGGCACAGCTAGCGGCACAGTTTAATGACTTTTACCTCCAAATAACCGCCCCGACAATCAGCCAAATTGGCAACTACCGAATCATTGAGGAAATAGGAGAGGGTGCGTTTGGAAAAGTGTACCTCGCCCGGCACGTACTATTGAACGTCCACGTTGTGCTAAAGTGTGGCTTGATAGACGACCCCAACATTGTGCGGGAGATATACTACCACCGGCAGTTGAAGCAAAAGAACATTGTTAGCTTGTACGAAGTGATCAAGACGGAGAACCACCTCTGGATTGCCTTGGAGTACTGTGAAGGCGGCGAGCTATACTACTACATCTACGAAAAGAAGAGGTTAGACGTGGAAGAGTGCCGCCACTTGTTCTTCCAGATCGTGCTTGGCGTCCAGCATGTTCACTCGTTGAACCTAAGCCATCGGGACTTGAAGTTGGAGAATATATTGTTGGCAGACAAGAAGCGGTCCATTGTCAAACTCACCGACTTTGGCTTTATACGCGAGTTCAACCCGCAAAACCGGCGGTTGCTATCGACAATCTGCGGCACCACCGTGTATATGGCGCCCGAACTACTATTGGCACAAAAGTACTCGGGGTTTATGGTGGACATCTGGTCGTTGGGGGTCATTCTATACACCATGCTTTACGGCATTTTGCCGTTTGACGACGATGACGAGATGAAGGTGCGCGCAAAGATTATCCACCAGGACCCGCTCTACGGCATTCACGTGCCACCCGAGGTCAACCAACTAATTCTGAAAATGTTGAACAAGGATCCCAACCAGCGGCCCAGCTTAAACGAGATCCTCAACTCCTCGTTTTTGATTGACAACTACAACAAACACCTTGAAAAGTCGAGCCGGAAACTACACGCCGACACCGAGTCCATCCTTTCGATCAACCAGCACTATAGCTGCGTGGACCTACCATTCGATAGCAAGATTGAGAAGGAGTTGGTGCGAAAGTTGCAGCGGCTCAACATTGACACCGACGAGTTGCAGGCCAATGTGTTTGGCAACGAGATGAACTCGTTGACGGCGTTTTACGAACTCTTGCTCACGCGCGAGTTTTCAAAGAAAAAGATGAGGTACTTGCGGGAGAAAAAGAGGAAATACCACGAGGCCAAGACCTCGCTCCGAAAGTCTAGAAAGCGGGTCAAGAGCGCGTTGTCGTTGACTGATCAGAATGGCACCCAGCCTTTGGAGAGAATCATATCGTCGTTGAGCATTACTTCCAACAGAAACTCCAGCAAGACCAACTTGGTGAGGTTCGGGAGCAATCCGAGAAAGTCGCTCGACAATGCCCCGGCTCGACTGCCAAATAGGTCGTCTTCCATCACAACTAGGGTGAACAGCGAAGGCTCGCCCAAGCAGCCGTTGGCGCCGCTGTCGAGAAGAAACTCGTTTCTTCCGGTATCGCCCACGTCAACCAATGCTCCAATTCAGCGGGCCGTATCGTTTGTGCCCGAGGAGAGACGGCCCTCTATCACATCGTCAAACAAGGACTCAATCATGCAGAAGAAGGGGGGCAAGATTTTGAACAAACTCAAGTTTTGGAGAAGCAACAAGGACGAAACGAATGAAGATACCGGGTCCCACCACAGCATCAAGTCGAGCCAAAAGTCACACAATAGTGACCATTTGGCAGAGAACGAATCGGATGGGGTGTTGGAGATTAAAGTCAAACCGACACCCAGTCCAGAGAAGCGGAAAGACCCGTCACCAGAACAACAGGAGAAGCTGCATGAGCAGCTTGATCAGAATCAGGAGCACATCAATACAGAGAAGCAGCAACAACAACAACATCAGCATCAACAACAACAACAACAACAACAACAACAACAACAACAACAACAACAAGCACCACCACCATCGCAACAACAACAGCATGAACTAGCCCGACCCGTTTCGGAGGTGCCCAAGACCGAGGCCTCACTCAGTCCCGTCATCCCCCACACGCCTCCATCGGTAGAGGCCCGCTTCACCCGAACAAGACCATCGTCCATGATCTCGCAAGTCAGCCAGATCAGCCGATTGAGCCAGTTGTCCACAATGTTGTCCGAGTCCGAGCTAGACATTTTGGACGAGACAGATACCATGGACGATGAGTACGATGACGACGAGCCCTATGAATCGAGTATAAACACCTCGCAAGAGAATAGGTTCTCAGCCACCGGCATGACTCCCACCTCTAGTCTTGGCGGGGGGAGAACCACTGCCAAAACCCGGCCGAGCTACAAGAGAACGTTTTCTTCTGACTTTTCCATCCAAACGGCGTCATCCAACGGCATGTCCACCATAGCCCCAAAGACAAAGACTTCGTTTTCCCAGTTACCCAACAACTCGTTTGAGAGCAACATGGATGAAGAGGAAGAGACGGGTATTCTCGCGCCATTGCCCACGCGAGCCAAGAGGGGCGAAAGCACCTTGCAGAGCCTCGTGGCCGGAAAACCCAACTCACCCGATTTCTTCAAAAAGACCCATGTCGGCAACAGCCCGGACTTTTACCGATCACACTCGCCGCCCGTAGGCTTTAAGTCGGCACTGACCGGTTTGGCAAAAGCACCCATCAAGCCGGCTAAAAAGGTGACGCCCGCCCATGTACCAAAGGTGTACCAAGACACCAAACAAGTGGAGGACTGGGTCACCAGTAGCGATGCGAGTGGCGCGATGCATATATCCACGAGGAGCCACGAACCAGTTATAGACGAGGAAGAGGAGGATGAGGAATAGGGGATAATAGCCCCCCTGGTTGTACTCATTTTTTGTATATATATACACATACATACATACATATATGTCGTCGCATCGATGCTACCAAATAGACCCGGTTCCAACACTACTCTGTTGATCAGCTGAAAAAATTTTTTTTTTTTTTTGGGGTGTTCTTGATGTTGAAGGCCCCATTCACAAGTAAACCAATTTGAACAACCATACAATGGCATCAGTTATAGTTGTGGATAGCGAGTTGACGGACTGTATCAAGGAGTACAGCCAAGTTATTGATACCGTCACCAAGTCAACCACATTCTCCGACAGCATCAAGCCATTACTCCAATCGAATGACAAGAAGGAGTTGTACAACAAGATAGTCGGGGCCACGACGGCAGAGATCTTTAAGCAGTTGACCGAAAAGGAGTTTGAGCCTACTTTCTACTTGCTTGTGCACATTTTGAGCGAGTTGTCCAGCCGTGACCAGGTTGTTGACAATATTGACTCGCCAATTTTGAAGGTGTTGTTGGACGTGAACCCGCAACACCCGCCCAGCTTGAGAGACAGGAAATCGATAAAGCCAACCAGTGTGTTGTCCATCTTGACCACCTTTTTCAACTTGGTTCCTGAGACGTCGCAGACGCGGGTGTTTCTTTTGCGCGAAATACTCAAGGTCATCAAGACCTCGGGCATCGACTTTGAATTGATTGAAGACCACGTAGGAAGCAACTTGGTCAGCTGGTTGAAAAAGACCAACGTCAGCGACAGCGAGATCAAGGCCATCTTTTGGGACTTTATCGCGTTGGACACCGCCTACACATCCAAATCATTACACTTGATCAAGGCCTTCACGTCCACGTACAAGTTGAGCTCATCCGAGTTGGACCAGTTGATTGGCTTTGCATTGTCCTCGAGAGTGGTGGATGTTTCGTTCTTGGTCAACAACAACGTTGCCGAGGCCTTGAGATTGGGCGAAGGGTCGGCTTCCGGGTTGGCACGGGTATTCAGCCAGTACGTCCACGGCGAAATAGTTGCTTCCTCCGACATCCCATCCACCTTGCCTGCGGGCTTTATCCACCAAAAGTCAAAGATCTTGGCATTGGCCAAGTACTTTGCCGCCGCCACATCTTCGCCAGACCACGACGACATTGTGTTTGCGTACTCGGAGATACCCAACGTGTCGTCGCCCTTTGAGTTTGAGGAGTTGTTGGTGGAGGCAATCAAGGCCGGCGTGGTTGAAGGGAAACTCAACCAAGTCGACGAGACTTTCCACTTGAGCAGAGTCAACAGGTTCATTATTGCCGGCGAGGATAACACGGCCAACTGGGATGCCGTCAAGGCCGCATTATCCCAATGGAAGGCATCGTTAACCAACATTGACAATGTCGTCAAGGCGGCTAGAGAAAACATTGTCAACACTACTGCGTAGAGGAAGTGGCAAGGGATCTAATATTGTATACATTACATAAATATACACACACACACACACACACACACACACACACACACACACACACACACACACACAACTTGCTTTAATCAATCGCGCTCGTTGTCGAGCACAACCAAAAAGCCGCCAACTAGGTGCAACGAGCCACACACAAACACGTCAATCTCTCCCTGTTGCTTGAGGTACTCGACGCTTGTTTCAATGTCGGGGAAAACGTGTCGGTTGGCTTTGCCGCCATCGAGTTTCTCCCACAACTCGCTGAAGCTGTGCTGCACCTCAAGCTTCTTAACCGCGTCCTCAGAAGTGTTTTTTGAAACCAACTCCGAGTTGTACTCCCCGGACGACCAGGTGACGTTTGGCGTAAAGATCACATGGTCGAATTCGACTTTTGGTTCAGACGCGCTTACTACCGTGTACAACTTTTCCAACAATGCGGCATAGTTCTCCCGACCCTGCTGGTTGAACAACAATGCCCGCTTTATTGGCACCGGCCGTTTCGCCTGCTCTTGTCCAAACCACGTGGACGACGCATTGATGGATTCGATGGTGTGGGCGCCGTCAATGTACCACGTAACCCCCTCGGTTTTCCTCACCTGGCACCGTCCGGGCCACTCTACATTGGCCAAACCAGCAATGAATTGGGATGGAAGGCTCTCGATCGAGCCGGTGGTGCCCTTGCTGAACCGGGGCAAGTCTGTTGCTGCAACCCCAAGAGACCGCAAATGGGCATCTGCAAGTCTTACCGCCAATGCTGCGTTGGCTTGTTGAAAGTCCCCCGACAACCCCAACTTTGTGCCTGGGGGCAAGTCGGAGCCCACAAACTGCAACGACGAAGCGCCAAGCTCTTTGGCCCTCTCCTGGATCAATGAATGTGTTTGGGGATACTCTGTCTGGTTGGACACAAAAGCGGGGGCTCCCCTTTTGAAGATGCCCGTCTTGTTGTCGGTGATGCTCTCAATGGTGTTGCCCAACATAAAAGTGTGGTCAATGCCCAATGCAGAGATGCCGGTGGCGGTGGGCTTGTCGATGATATTGGTCGAGTCGTACGTTCCGCCCACACCCACCTCATAGATAGCCGTGTCCACGCCCTCTTGGACAAACACGTGAAACGACAACACGGTCAAGTACTTAAAGTACATTGGCTTGACTTGGTCGCACGGCTGCAACGTGGGCCACTCCGTTGGGTCAGAAGAAGTGGTGCTCAACTTGTCCCACACCTCGAAAAAGTACTTGGTGAACTTGTCCCTGGCAATGGGCTCGCCATTGATTCTGATTCTCTCCCTCACCGACTTCAAGTGTGGCGAGGTGTACAAGCCAACTTTGCTGATGGGGCAGGGCCGGTACTGTTTGAGGATGCTTTCGGTAAACGCACACGTTGACCCCTTGCCCTTGGTTCCCGTCACGTGGACGATGTTTAACTGGTTAAAGTCGGCCGGGGTGTACCCCATTCTGCGGGTAAACTCGTACACCTCGCGTATCGACAATTCGTTTCTGTTGACATTGGGCCCGAGCTTCTTCATGGCCTCAATGGAAGCAAAGTTTGACTGCAACGAGTTCAAAGCGCTGATTGCATCTTTGTACGTCCGGGCTGCTCTCATGGGTGGCAACGTATCCAGTGGCTGACTCATTGGTGGAGGACGAGGGTGGTTAGGAGATTGTGGGAAATTTTTCCTGGCGGTTCAGGAAACCATCGTGTGGTAGCAGCGGGAGCACACAAGGTTCGATGAAGCGTGGGAGAATCACATACCGGCAAGAAGTATATCGCTAATGCCACACGATGAATAATATGACCATTGCCTTCAGGTGGCCAGCCTACATGGTGGATTTTAGGTGTCGTGACATTGCCAGGCAGAAGCGACACACTGTCAAACGAGCCTGATAAAATTTATGTCTACGAGAAAAAAAAAACTTGAGAGGCAAATTATCTGAACAGCAGCCACCTTCACTGCGACACGTGTGGCAGCACTCAATTTGGTGGACGAGTCCAATTGGAAACTACCAAAAGGTTCAAGAGACATTCACAGAAAACATTACATGTCAGAGACGAGCCACATTGCGTTGGGTGGATAAAAAAACGCGGTGGCGGTGGCGGTGGCGGTGGCGGTAGCGACGTGCTTTCCCTCCAGGGGATAGGCAACAGCGGTACAGGCGCCTAGCACGACGACACCATGACAAACATTGAGAGATGGAGACATTGTCAATGCTTCCACTCCCCAGCCCCATCACTGGAACCAGAGGTCACGCGCCAGGTTACACCAAAGACGCGTAGGTCACGCACGAAAGATACGGCCGTTGCCAGCAATGTCGGGGTTAGGAGATGGCAGAATGAAAGGTCACCCCATGACCCTCCTACGCCTCGTACCTATTATCCTTGTACGGGTGTCTCTGCTTCCTGGTATCATCTGATCCGCAAAAGTGAGTCATACCCAAAAAGAAATGAGAGAGGTATCCTCAGGGGGATGAGAAGAAGAAGCACTACACCCACCGTTATTTGTTTACATCATGGCCATGTCATTCCCATGCCGTTCTGTTCTCTCTCTTTTTTGCAGTCACCAAATTGTACAGACTTTGCGATTCGGCTATCCTGCATGTGGCGCCAATGAGTCAGAAAAAAATTTCGTGTGACCTATTCATATTGATGTTTGGATGTTTGCTCTTATTGGGGGGAGGGAGCAGGAAGGAGGAAGCAGAAGAGGAAAAAAAACTGTGTCATAATATCACTCAGTTTGATAGTCCATCAACCCACCCCAAACCCACACTCATCACCACATCACTCTCCGTTACTCGTACTTCCATCTACTAGATCGAAAACAGCGAGCAACCCAACAACTACTATATACAGCAAACACAGTTTTATGATCTTCAACATCATCTACCTTTAAGACATCTACAACACACAACAGCCACCTTTTACAATGTATTGCCTCCTCATTTAAGAGTCATTATTAGCCAACAACAACAACAAATAACAGTTTTTATTTCATTTTATATCAGCCAACTGTTATATCAAGCTTGTATCATTTGAGTGATTTTGGGTTAACAACAATAACGACAACAAAGAACGACCACAAAAACGACAACATTTTACTTCATCGAGCAACAGAGAGATTCCAACGAAACCATCTTTCTGTTAATCAACTAGGATATTACCACATTATACATTTTACCGGTTTGACTAATTCCAACCCTTAGACCAGTCACAACAAAGTTAACTCGAACTATTTCCTATATCACTATTTAGATTGTGTGAAGTCCGACATGATTGATGACAATATTTATAGAAATATTCAGTTAGCTTTGGCTGACACCGCCACCGCCACCGTCGGGGCGGATTGTGGCAGCAGCAACACCACCACCACCACCATCACAGCAACAGCAACACTAACAACAGCAACAACAACACTAACAACAACAACAACAACAACAAAACGGCACCATTTATGTTTTCAAAACAAAACAAGGAAGAGGAAACCAACTTGGACATCACGTCGGTTCAGGAGAAGGAAGAGTTGGAGGATGATTTCAGTGAATACATTGATATTCCTTTATTGACCGATGACGAATCGGACGATACCCTTCTGACAAACACTTCTCATTGGAAGCTCCAACGTTCTTTGCAGCCCACTCCCACCACCACCATCGCCAGTGTTGACGACCACCAATTCCAACAACCACAACCACTGCAACTCTCGCTTGCACAACCATCGCAACAACAACAACTCCACCCATCCCCACCGCCAACTCCCATTCCTGCTAGACTTCAAGTTGTTGCTAAGAAGCAGTTTAATCCAGCCGGTCGGATTGCAAAATCGACCGAAAAGGAAAACATCGGTAGCAACAACGGCGACAACAGTATCACAGCCCAACAGTTTCAGCACCAACGGACAAAGTTGATGACGATTGTTGTCAAGTACGTTGCCACCAAGATCTACAACTCGTTCCCACCCGAATCCTCCAGAAAGACAAACCCCAATGAACTTCCATTGGACAAGTTTTTGTTGTTGCTCGCAAGCAGATTGAGGTTGTCGTTGTCCTTGTTTATCAAGGGCACGATCTATCTCTTTAGATATATGGATATCATCTACTTGTTGCGGTACCTCAACCAAACCAACAACTTTGTGCAGTACAATGATATGGGATTCGAGTTGAAGAAGTTGATTGTGGGCTGTTTTAAATTGACAATCATCAAGGAGAGAAGAGTCTACAAGGACAAGTTCAACTATAATTGGGAACAGGTTACCGGGTTAAAGAACCAGGAGATCAACGTTATTGTGAAGAAGATTGTCAACAGAATGAACGGGAAGTTGAACATTAAAGACGTTGAGTTGGTGAGAATGAAGGGAGAGATGTTGCGGTTTGTCAAGATGGTCAGCACCTAGGCATTACCACCATTGGGTTCCATTTTGTTTTGAAGACATATTGATTATGTTGTTATTTGCGGGCAGCTGCCTATAGTGTTCTTTTTATATATTATGTTTTTATAGCCAACCGTTATCATTGGTGATATTGGTTGTATAGTGTCTCTAGTGTATAGTGTTTCAAGTGTATAGCGTATAAATATGTTTTTCTTACAACTGTGATGGATGGGCACGTGCCGGAGATAGAGCTTCTAGATAATGACATAGTCGTGTGAAAAGGGAGAAACCCCGGCCCTCCGCTAGTCCTGAAATCTATGCCCAATGAGAGCAGCGCCATATTGGGGGGGGGGGGGGGGG